>JAPZDY010000008.1:16447017-16458470 GCA_029783645.1 Ctenochaetus hawaiiensis
CTTTGATGTCTCATATTTGCCTGGAACTAATGTTGTGATGGTATCATCAATGTTCCCCCATGAAATGGCTGGAAGCTTTTTTTTTTAGATAATTCAGCATTGTTGTTGAACCATAGTGTGACTCCTCGATGTAATTAACCTCATATGAAACATTTCCTTCACTCTCTTACATTTATACCCACTGGATGTGTTATGAGAAAAAATGCTACAGTTAGACTTCTAAAACTAAAAGAATTCTGAAAGCATTGCTTTTATAGCGAGTGTCTGCTTAGTTGCTTGATTATACTATATTAAACTTTGTACAACACTTTTAATAGTGCCACATATTTTCCATATTGTTATTTATTCTGTAGTATTTTGTATGATCTATGGCTAAATGTACTGTAGCAATGTCATCAAAACAAATTTAAGACCATAGCTAAAGTCATAGAGTCAACATTGAGTCACACACTGTCTGTTTAGGACTCCTACCTCCCCCTCTGTCCGTGGTCAGCTGATGTCCTTCTGCACGCAATGGTCTGCTGACCCACTGCAATCAGATCAGGTGCATGTGCGTTTGTGCGTGCGTAATAATGGCAGTGAAAGTCCCTTGCACAGAGTAAGCTTTTAATGAGATGGGTCTATACGCTCTTTTGTTAGATAGATAAGAGGTCACTGTGGTTTTAAAGTAGATCAAGATGCTTTATGTTAAGTTGAGTTCAGCCACTTACCTGAGTAGAATTCACAAAGCTTGAGGTCCAAGTCTGATAGGATATCTCAGTAGGAGTGTGTGTGTGTGTGTGTGCGTGTGTGTGTGCGTGTGTGTGTGTGTGTGTGTGCGTGTGTGTGTGTGTGTGTGTGTGTGTGATGTGAAGTTGTAAAGGATTTTTGAGTTTCTGCCAAGCAGTAATGGTTTTTCATGCTGTGGGGTGTGATGATGCAATTTTGTAATTTGTCATGGGACGTATGCTTCTTTGGCACACACACACACACGCACACACCTATTCACACACACTTTTATATGTTTTCTGAGGATGACATGTGTCATAACTGTCAAACTATGCTTGATGCATTTTTGCCCTGAGAAGCTATAAAACCATATAAATGCATCTAGAATGACTAAAGCTGATTGCTTAAGGGACCTCAGTTCTCGGTTTTTACCGTGTTCATCTTGTTTGACTTTTTTCTTAGATGTTCTCTTAGTTTCTAAGTTATGAAGTTTGAATTACTGACAAGGGAGTTTACACACATTCTTTTTTTTATTAGGATTGTATCAGATAAGATCAATGATTTATTACACATGGCCAAACTTTGCAACAGCCCGAGTTTCCTGCATAGACAAATTAAAAGATGATGGATGTGTGGATGGGATTTTTACATGGAAAAATAAATCACTGTGCAAACTTTATGCCAAATCTAGCTGTTTTTTTTGTATTTTAATATCTACCAGATCAAAATTTGATTTATGTTCTCTGTTATTGGATCAATATCACCAACTCCCAAATTACTTTATTTGGTAAAACCTTTTGAGCAATTAGCACACGTGAAGGGTTTCCTAGAACTGCCTGGTGGACGCTCAGTTAGAGGCTTTCAGTTTGTCTGTGTATGAGACAGTGTGGTGTCAGTGTTGGGTCGTGGGGAGGTGGGGAGGTGAACCACTCAGTGAGGCTTTGTGGTGGCGCTCCAGTGAGGTGAAATTAAGTTTGGCCTGTCTGCAGAGCTAATCAGCTCTGTCTGGCTTGAAACCCGACCACTCACAGACATGAAAGACAACTGTTGCTGTAATAGACCGGGGTTTGGAAGTCACCGCTAACCAGCATTCAAATGCTGGCAATTGTGATTGGTGTGTTGGTCTAGAATGGAAGCCTCCATCAAAGAGCCAGCTATCATTTGGGGGTTTGTAACTGGTATTAAAGGGTCTCCAGTTGCCGGATAATGTTAAAGAAGTGGCAGTTTATTTAATATGTTTAGCTATTTTTGATGTTTGTTTAGTAAAAAAAAAGGTTTCTTCAATGGCAATAGAAAAACAGCCACCTATGAATGCTATAGATAGCATTTTAGCACAAGTTATACGATGCCTTGCTTTTACTCTTGTTGCTTTGATCAAGAATGACTGAAAATGTCCAGTGTGCTCCAAATCATTTGATCTAGTCTTCACTGATGGGTTACAATATGAAGTTCAGTGTTCATAAGTACAGGTCTGTTGTAGTCTGGTGTGTAGGGTCCTGGTTTAGCAGCACTGGTTCGATTCCCTGTATGAGAATATTTCATGTCTTTCAAGCGTCATTCTTTACGATGCCATACCGTTTGATATTTCCATAGCACAGTTTAAACTAGATACTAACCCTGTGCATACAATAGACTACACAGTGATAATTTGACAGGAGGAAATATACCTTAAATGGTGCTGAAATGTTACAAATTGTAACCTCAGTATATCCCTTTAGTTAACTGACAGGAAGAATATAACATTTACAGACTTATTAATTTGTCTGAAAGTATACAACAAGATTGACAATAGAAAAATGACTAAACAGAACTTTGCAGGCCTCCTCAGTAACTCTTCAGTGTTTTAGAAACTTTTTTACCACATTTATGTTTTGACGTTTTTGTCATGAGTCAAGGCACAAAAAAAAAAAAACTCCCCATCTGGTCTCCCAAATATGGGACCATATTTTGTGATTTATCACTTCCTGTAGTTCAGGGATGTCTTGGTATGGTTAACTATCACTAACCCTAAGTATTTTGGGAGATAAAGTGATGGACAGACACAAACACTTTGCTTGTTTTTCTTGTAGGGAAAAACATGATGCATGTGAGCCATTAGTCAGCAAAAAACACACTCTTTTGCAGTTTTAGGCTGTACATTCAGAATATACATGGCTTTAGTTCATTATTCATTGTTCGTTACTTTTAAAACATTGTTGGTCAGTTAAAAGTTTTTATTCATTTTGCTCTGCTACAACAAACAACTTGATTGAGATGCTAATCCATCTGTGTAGACATCTGAGCTTAGTGGACTTGCTGCTTACTTGACCTCCTTTGAAAAAACATATATCTGTAAGGTCCACATCATTTTTTCTTTGCATGTTTGTTTTATGTTGTTGTACTGCGAAGATGTATCATTTATACCATGTAAAAGATGAGGATAGTGACATAGTTGCCATCACTCCCCCTGCCCCCTTCAATCTGATTGGATCAATTGCTTTTACGATCAGCAAGTCGTCTCACTGTGGAATGGATCTGGCCTGGCTTAAACCAACCAGATCACTTGTGTGTGTGTGTGTGTGTGTGTGTGTGTAAGTGTGTATGTGTGTGCATGTGCATTTATTTGTTGTGTGTGTTTTCTTGCGTAGAGCCTGATAGGTTTAGGGGCCCATAAACCTCTTGGTCAAGTGGGCCTGACCCTGGCGCAGATTATTGCGTTTGACCTCTGACCCTGTACATACTGTGCTTGTGTGTGTATGTATATGTGTTCGTGTGTGTGTGTGTGTTTGTGTGTATGTGTGTCTTTGTTTATAGGCATGCAGGTGTCTGTCCATGACCCTTCAATCCAATATGCGGCAGCTCCAGGTCCTCTTAATGCGTGTGTGTATGTGTGTTGCTATAAGCAGCATTGGAGACCAATAGCCCTTTACATTTCCTCCCCTCACCCTCCTCTGTTGAAGAGTAGAAGAAGGAAGTGGGGGAGGGGAAAACTTAGGGGCGGGGGGCAAGCTTAGGTGAGTTAAATTTCATCATGTAGAGATAAAAAGTAAAAAGGGACATGGAAGAGGATTTTAAGAACTGAGAGGGTGGGAGCAGTTTTTAGAGTTTAGAAAAAGGGGAAAAAGAGAAGCACACAAAGTGAGCTCATCAATTCTGTCTGCAACCAGCCCTTCTTTTACAACTGCTCATCACATGAACATGAACATGCATTATCCTCTTACACACATAAAGCCACGTAGAGTGCAGCAGTATACTGCTCCCGGGATGGCTGCAAAACTGCTGCATGAGACTGAAGGTAAAAGTCAAGCAGTAAAGTCGAGAAACTGCTGAAGCTGTTCTTCATAGTTTACCTTTTGTCTTTCTCTTTTAAAAATGTGTGTGTGTGTGTGTGTGTGTGTGTGTGTGTGTGTGTGTGTGTGTGTGTGTGTGTACGGCTTATAGTTCTCATGCACACTGTATTAGGGACCAGCTGGGTTGGCCTGCACTCTACACATGAGCCTGATTATGACTCAGTATTGCATTACTGACATTCTTCCATAGCTCTGCCTCCTTTCTCTCTCTGTATTCTTCTCTCTTACCCTCACCTCTTTTTCTTTAGCTCTCTCTCTCTCTGTCTACCTCTCCTGAGGCTGGGTAGATTTGCTGAGCAACCACCTCCCCCTTGTCGCTCCCTCCCTACCACCCTGCCTACCCCTCCCTTGACCCCCTCAGCAAAGCCCAAACGCCCGACACGTGATCTGTACAGCTTCAGATTGAATCACCCCACCGTTTTTCTTTCAACTGCCCTCTCTGCAAACCTCCAAAGCTGTCAGTGTGTGTTACACATGTTGCTCTGGTCCTAACACTCTCGCATAGTATTTCACATACAGCTGAGGAGGAGGAAGAGGAAGAGAGGAGGACAAGAGGGGAGGGGAGTGGAAATTAAAACCGTCAGGCGGCTCAAAGAAAATGTCAGTGGATGCATAAGAATAAGGGATGTGAGGGTGTGCATGTATGTTAAGTGATTTGCTAAGTAGTTGCAGTTTGTTCTGTCTATCCATGTGCATGTTTGTGCTGGGGGAGTTGTGGGCGTGTTTTAGGGGAGAAAGAGTGTTAGTTTTGGTGCGGTGCCATCAAAAAAGAAGCTGACGGTGATCCCTTTTTTTTTTTTTTTTTGTTGGGGGGATTTGAACGCATCCCTGAAGATAAGAGTGTTGAGTACGTGACAGGTAGCAGCTCACCGTTTAAAAATCCCACACTGGGTTAATCCAGTGTGAGGAGGAGGGAGGATGAGGGAGGAGAGGAGAGGAGAGGAGAGGAGAGGAGAGGAGCGGAGCGGAGCGGTGGCTCATACCACTCCTCGCCGCTCAGCCTTTATGCTGCCCAGCAAGAGAAGAAGGGGCAGGCTGTCTCTCTCTCTCTCTCTCCTTCTCGCTCTGTCTCTCTTCTACTCTCGTCCTTCCTCTGTCACTTCCTCCCCCCCTCCCTTTTTCCCTCTTACCTCTCTTGCATTCTCCTTGCCAATCTGTCCCTCCCTCTCCCTCTCTTCCTGACTTCCTTCCCTCCCTCTCCTGTCCTCCTCCTCCTCCCCTCCCTCTCTCTCTCTCTTTCTCTCTGTGTCACTGGAGAGCGTCTCAGTGTGAAAATGCCATCCTGCTCTCCAGACTGTTGCCTCTTTCAGGCTGTGGAGGTAAGAGACTTGTGTGTGTGTGTGTGTGTGTGTGTGTGTTAGTGTTGTGTGTGTTCCTTTCTTTTCTGGATGTCTCTCGTTAGCTGTGTGTGTGTGTATACATGTGTATGTATGTGGTTATCAGTTTGCAGGGAGGAGGACATTTGCATTTTTTACCCCTCGCTGTTTCTAAAACTTTTCTCAAACAAAACTCATACGTCATGAAATCATTTTTTTCTTTTATGGGGGCGTGTAGGAATAGAGGAGGGAGTCTTCTGGCTTTGCAGGGACAGAGAGCGCTGTGACGTTGTTTCTGGTTGCATTCAAAGTCTACCCTTTTGCATCGCTGTGCTGGTGCTACTGGTGTTTTGTGTCATTTCTAGGCCACTGTTGCTGTCGTTTTTTTGTGTTATGTGTGTTGCCACCTCGCGGTGCCATTGTTCGATTTAATTTTCCGTACCTCCCCCTGGCCCTCGCCCATCACCAGCTTTGTGTCTTGTTTCATGTAATTTTTTAACAGTTATTCCCTGGTGATTTTGTGTGAAGTGCAGAGCAGCAGACCCCCTGCTGTGAACAGGGGTGTGTGAGGAAACATACAAACATATACACACTTTCAAATTCTTTGGGACATATACAAGATAACCTGAGTCGTTTCTGAGTCTTTGTGGCTTGCAAGTGCTTTCCATTCTTGTATGTGCTTGTGTGTTGCGTTGCACATAAGAGCAAGCTTGTGTGTGTGAATCTGCTCATACAGTGGTGTGAAGCAGCTGGTCTGTGGTTATCTGTACAGCAATACACTTAGAAAAGGCAAAATTACACCCAGTTTAAATGTCGCTTTGGGCACTTGGCTAAAATGGTTTAAAATGGCGCAACAATGGGAGGTACTCCGCTTTGAATGGTGCCAGCTCGCTGCTTTAAGCGGTGACATTTTTAAGGACAAAATGCAACATGTGTAAATGCACCATATCATTTCGCTGTCCAAGTGTGAATATGCAGTTTCTTTTCTGCCTGTGGATTTTCTCGCATGTGACAGAAAACGTGTCATTGTGGTTTGCGCACCAGCAGGTTTACGTGCGTATTTGCGGATGTGCGTGTGAGTAAGTTTGGTTGAGCTGTGGACAAAAGGGGTTGAACTGAGAGTGCAGGGGCTGGACGACCTTTCCTGGACGTCATTCTTCTTATTTTTTTTCAAGCGTTTCTCATGTTGGAGTGATAGAATAATGTGAACAGCACTTTTAAGAGAGGACTTGACATAGCATCTGGTAATGGAGGTAAATGTCGCCTCTATGCATACATTCTCCCTTTTCTCTGTGGATTCTTATTACCGAAAACGGTTCAGGAGGAGTCACGCCTTCTGACAGTTATTAGAATTTCTCCAGCCTGTGAAAACATGACCTCCGCTGCTCTTATGAACTTATTCCTATTATTCCCTTGTGTTTTTCAGATAGTAAAAGTGTGGAGTGAGGATGGGGCTGGTAAAGTGGTGGAGATCCCAGCAGACATGACAGCCAGAGACGTCTGCCAGCTCCTGGTCTACAAGAGCCACTGCTTGGATGACAACGCCTGGACACTAGTGGAGCACCACCCCATCCTTGGCCTTGGTAAGGAAGTGTGTGTATGCATATATGGTGAGTGTTTGTGCACTTTGGCATAGATTTGGCACACACATGCTCTTTTTTTTGCAGTAATGGACATGGATTCTACCCTTGTGCATCTCAGTGTGTGCATTGGTTATATGCATTTATTTAGCAGTTTATGAGAAGGTAGTTAAATAGCAGCATGAGTTTTTGTAAGGCTCACCACCAACAAAATGAGCCAAAATCTAATCTAATAATCTAATAATCAGTTATATTTCAAAAAAGAGCATTTATTTGGTTTTTTTTTCAATCCAGGACCATGATTTTTTTTAAGCAAACATTTTTAAACTACAGACTGTGACACATACCAATAAAATATGACATTAAGATTGAAATCAGCCTCGACAAAGTGTACAAAAGCTATTCCACAAGTGAAAAGAATGGTAAAACTGCATCCCTGTATGTTTGCCTATAGTGGGCTGTAGGAGTATATGTCTTTTCTGTGTGTGTCTCTGTGTCTATACCTCTTTTGTGTATCTCTGCATGGGTGGCTATACTCTCTTGTGTGTACCCTCAGTGTGTATGTTCACTTGGGCATGGCACAAGTGCTTGTATGCCTTCTATACAGCGCGGGGAGGGAGGTGTGGTGGATGTAGGATTAAGCATTTTCCATGTTCTGCTCGCATGCCTTTTCCCTCCCAATAATTCACTCGGGGAAAAAAAGAAAGGAGAAAAAAAAGGAAAAACACAAAACTCATGCTTTGCTTCTTCACTTTGTGTCTCTGTTTGAAGCTTTATTTATTTCTTAATTTTTTTTCCTCTGGGTCTGTCTTTGTCCTTGGTGAGGCTTTCCTACTCCTGAGTCGTATTTTTAGAGTCAAAGGATCGCTTTGTGCTTTGCTTCTTGATCTGTGTTTCTGGAAAAAAGTGCACTGGAGAGATGGAATGTGAGGTGAGGAGAGAGAGGGAGGGAAAAAGAGAGAGAGAGAGAGAGATGGAGGGAGGGAGAGAGAAAGAGAGAGAGAAAAGGGGAGAGAGGGGAAGAGATTGAGGGGGGGGAAGGGCGGAGAGGCCTGGACTAAAGCGTCATACCAGAGTTGCAAGGAACCAATCACAGTACTCTGTTGGACGAGCCCCCTAGCTTTGCTAGCCAATCAATCTTTCCTTTACCCTCCACAGGAAATTCCCCTGCTTGCAGCCTGCGCACACACACTCACATACACACACACTGAAAAAGAACTCAGACATTTCCACCCTGAAACTGCAGCTGAGTGCATTTTTAGCTAGAAAAGTGACCACAGATTCACCAGAATAAATGTGTGTCTGTTTCTGTGTGTGTTTTTGTGTGTGTGTGATTTTTTTTCTTAATAAAACCAGATTTTGTGAGTTAATCTGGAAGGGAGAATTAGAGCTAAATCCTTGTTTCTATCATTTCGAGGGTGTGTGTGTGTGTGTGTGTGTGTGTGTGTGTGTGTGTGTCCGTGTGTCCAAGCAGAACTGGAACATCCTGTCACTATCAATTTCTAATCGGTCTCACTCTGAGATCATATGCCATCAACTTTAAGTAACAGGAGAATACAAACAAACACACATAAAGAAGGTAATTGTGCCTCTGTGGTGCACAGTGAGCAGGTTAGGCCACTGTGAGCTCTTAATGTGTGGTTGTGTGTTTGTTTGTGGCTTGTACTTTGCTTATGGCTTTGCCGCTCTAAGCAATCAGCCTAAATACATGACATCATCCTCCTGCAATGCCCCCCCACACACACCCCCCTACACCCCTCTCCATCTCATACCACTTCTCTTCTCCACCTTCACCTCCTCCCTGCCTGCCTCACAGTGCGTCTTCTTTTCACAGCCCCTCCTCATTTAACCTCTTACTCCCTTGCTCCTCTCTTAGAAACAGGCGATGTGTTCTTGCTGTGTCATTGTATACAATATATAACTGGGTGATGTAGTAATACATAAATGAAGAGGGTTAACTTTGACCTTCAGTTTGTGATCATGCTTTAAGAAGAATAACAAAGATAATCTGATATAATCTTTGTGCTTATACTTGATTTCATCTGATGCAAGGTATGCACTGCCTACTAGGACTTTTACCAATAATTCAAATGATGAAGATTTATTAGTCTCAGAAATTGTGTCAAACTGAGTAAAAGACAAATTCCTTCCAATGTATACTGATTTTGACTGATTATTAGTAAGAGATAATGTTAAAGTGATTTTCAGCTGGATTTTATACTCTAGCACATCAAAAGGTTGTACTTCCTGTTGTTGGAGGGCACTGTTTGAAACAGTATACATTGAACAAGGTCCTCTGATGACAAGGACATCCCAGAAATATTGTGTGAAATATTAAAAAGAGAAGAAAAAAAGGAGGAAAGAGAGGAAATGCATGTTAAAGAGCTGCTTGTTATGCAGCCTGTCAGCCTTAGAGAAGAAAAATAGACACTGAAACTATAAGTAGGGTGCAAATTGTATATTTGCAATGCTTACATTTAGATTTATTAGTAGATATTTTGCACCCATTTTTAATTAATATTCAAGTTCAAATAAATTCTACTTTTTAGTAAGTGAAAGGAGTTTACATTGATTTGAAAATCTGATCTGTGTTCCTCCAGCTACTTCCCTGAGGAAAACACAGAGATAACCCTGTTCAAGTGACTAACACTGTGTCTGTGTCCACATACAGAGAGATGTCTGGAGGACCACGAGCTGGTGGTTCAGGTTCAAGCCTCGATGAGCAGCGACAGTAAATTCCTCTTCAGGAAGAACTATGCCAAATATGAATTCTTCAGGAACCCCCTGGTGAGTCTCTCACATCCCTAAAATCTCACCTCTGTGCTGCAGCTGAGTATGCAGCACCACACACTGACTAGTTTAGCTCTGACACTTTTGGGTTGTAGCTGCTGATAGCTGACATTCAAAACCTTTGTATTCAATTGTTTTAATAAAAAATTACAGGCCCTCAGTGTTTATAAAATATATTTTTTTTTACACGTTAAATGTAGTCATTCTCTCAAAATTATAGTTGATAAAACCTCACAGAGCTGCTAGCATAATTGGAGACTGTCTTGTTGTGAACATTTGTCACAGTGATCCTTTGAGCTAAATACTAAAGTCATCTTGCTTACATGCTTATGAATGACATAAATGGTTATGCTAACTTGCTGATGTTTAGTAGGCGTAATTTCTACCATGCTGACCATCTGTATTTAGTGTGTTAGCATGCTAACATTTGCTAATTAGCACCAAACACAAAGTGTGGCTTGGACTGATGAGACTGATCATCTGTTCTTTTCCACATATGTATTCATAAATCAATTCATTAGTTACAACAACGCCACGATACATGTGTCCATCCTTATGTATTTTGTTGTTGTAGGGACAGATGTTGAAAGCCAATATTTTAATGTTAAATATGGACTTTTATTTGAATTACTCAATTTTCTGTAAAGCACTATATTTAGTTTCTTTTATCCTTTTTGGTGATGTGGAGGCTGAAGCTCATACTGCTTTTGCATTCATTTTGAATCTCTGGATAATGGTATGAGGGGAAATATCAAATGCACAGCTGTTCCTCACTTTAGGGAAACAAAACTGCCTCTGACAGCCAGCGGGTCAGCGCCGGCCAGGTTTGCGTGGCATCTTTTGCTGATGTGGACTCAGCATGAGGCTCTGCCGTTTCGTGCTGGCTGCGTATACGGTGACATTATTGCCGCGGTGATTTAGGTGTGTGTCAGAGCCAGCAGGTGACCTCAGCTCTGTGGTAATGAGCACAGTAAAACACCAGAGTGCTGGCCACGGCCTGTCAATCACGCTAAGAGTAGCACTGCTGGCTAAAGGGGATTACATCAGCGGGTGAGATCATACTGCATCTACTCCCACGCTGGAGTGCCCTCTCTCTCTCTCTCTCTGTATTTGCCTCCCTACCACTTTGTCTCCGAGTCCTTGTGCTCATCAAAAACACACACTCACGCACACAAACACACGCACTGAAAGAGAGATGTATCTGCATAGCGGAACACTACCCTTCTCTGCATATGCACTAAGTGGTTTCTAGTGCCTCTCTTTTTCTGTCTCTTACTCATTGTCGGTGCTCTCTCTCTCTCTCTCTCTCTCTCTTTTTGTGTCTCTGTGTTTTTCCATCCAGAACTTTTTTCCAGAACAGATGGTGGCCTGGTGTCAGGAGTCTGATGGCTCAATCCCTCAGTCACAGCTCTTACAGGTGAGGCGATGACTCACTGCAGGCACACATGCACCTTGAATAGCACACACGTCAGGACTTAAGTTATTCCCAAACTCTCAACGTGAGCACAAATTCAGGTCTAAATCACAACTCTAAAATAGCCACTCTAAAAAAAGAGTGACAAAAGGAAAATGCTCTCTCTATAAAGGAGTTTTTTTTCTTCGTTAGGACATCTGGTAGCCCAGAAATATGCATGCACAGACAAACTTCCTGAAATCTGCTAATTACATTCACCCAGTGTTGTTAAATGGTTTTTACAACATCTCTGAACATGTACTTTCCACGATGTTAA
>JAPZDY010000008.1:16460037-16475151 GCA_029783645.1 Ctenochaetus hawaiiensis
TAATGTGCACTGAATTAATTGTGCTCCTCCAACTTAGTGTTTAACTAGTGTAAACAATCATTTCACATGGTCATAGATTACCTAGCTCAAGTGAACATAATCACAATAAAACATTTTTTTTATTAAGTACTATAAAGCTAGAGCAACTTTGGTGTACCAATACTACAGAGGCATACAGTACAAAAAGTGTTAAATTATTTTTGATCAAACTATAATGATTGTAGATTGTGACCTTTAACCTGGCCTGGCCTGGAAGTCCGAACACTTAAAGATCAAATAAACACAAACTACCAGCAGTGCTTGCAGTACCAAGTACATGCTTTTCTCTAGATTTATTACAGATACAACAGATGTCTTCATAAATAGTTGCATAAAATGTTAAAGCCGCAACATTGCACATGATAATCAAACATAACATACAATGAGTGCATTTACAGTAATTTGTCCTCTGTCTCCACATTCACTCTCATCTGATAGGCAATCACTGCTGCCACTGAGGCTGCGACATTCCCATGTTGTCCTGCCTTGAAAAGCAGGAGTCCACTGTGAATGTGAGAGGAAACAAGGCAGAAGTCTATATACAAGGTAAGGCTTAAACTTCTCATATCTGCGCAACACAAGTTTTGTTCTAGGAAAAGCAAATGATGGATGTCTATTGTTTCTTCTCAGACTGGACAGTGCAGCATTGTTACTCGCGAAATGGTCATCATGGTATCTTAGATTAGGTACATTATATAAGCGCAGCCATCAAAAAGCTCTGATCAGACGTATAAATGTCTCAGTAAAGTGAAGAACCTCAGTCACTGTCTCCAGGTGTCTACAGAGTCCAGAGAAGCACAGTAACTTTCAACTCATGAGCATTTCTACAATAATTCTTGGAAATGCAGAGACAGTACTTTTGTTTGTATACATAGTTTCTATAAGAAAGGGCTGCCTCAAGTCTTTGAGTTACAGTTTTAGTGTAAAAGAGCAAAAACACACAATGTCTGTATCCCTCTAGCAACAAGAGGGAGGGCAGTTTGCTCTCAGCGCTATCACTAGTTTTGCTGCAGCACTTTCTCCTGAAAGCTCTGCGTCTGTGCAGTGGTGTCAAGGCTCGATCAATTGGCTCCTCCTGATCACCTTTAACTCTCGCAAACGAAAATAAATTACTTCATGTTTTTTTTTTTGTTTGTTTTTGTTTTGACTTTTTTTTAAAATTTTGTTCACTTAACTACAAAATCTGTTTTGAGTTGAAACCAGCAAGCAGCAGTAGACAAGGGCATCCTTAAATTTAGGGGACTAGTGAGAACTCTGTTTTGTAGGGCTCTGATCGGCTGAAAACCCTCAACAGGTCTCACGTTAATTGGTGAAAGGACTACAGGACTTTAATAAATCGGATCAGCATTTTGTGAGAGAGGATAAGATCAGCATTTAGTATTTTCTTCCTTTCAAGTCTAGAACCATCAAGATGCTCAATTCCAGAGGAACCTGCAGCCCCCAAAGCCTCAACACTGGACAACAAGCTGAAGTCTGTCCAGTTCTTCTGGCTTTTGTCTGCTATGATCTGACTGAGGTGGGCAGAGACTGATGGTTGATGTGGACTTGTGTATCCTGTCCTCTAAACTCGGGGCTGAAGGCGACTTTGGATGAAGCTCCTGACTCCTCCGATGGCCCGGGCATCAGTCTGGTGTTTCCTCCTGTCTATGAAAGAGATGAGGCGGGAGGTGTCCAGGCAGCCCTCTGCTCTGGCCCGGCCGTCAGCCGTTCCGGCCTGCAGCCACGGCTCCTGGAGGCAGAGCCCGGCCGGAGGCCTCCTGGCTGGGTCGGTCCTCAGGAGCAGGCAGATGAAGTCCCGGGCTGCCTGGCTGACCCCCTGGAAGTAATCCCTGGGAAAGCTGAAGTCTAGCCGGCAGATGTTCAGGCAGGTCTCTTCGGCACTCTCGTCAAGGAAAGGGGAGGCGCCGCTTAGCAGCACGTAGGTCACCACGCCCAAGCTCCACAGGTCAGAGGTTAGCGACACCGGCTCTCCAAGGACCAACTCTGGGGATGCAAACTCAGGACTGCCCAGCAGAGGGTGACTGTAGTGGGCGCTGTTGAGCTGGACGGCATCACCAAAGTCTGTGAGTTTGACAGTTGGCTGGCCGCTGGCACTGTGGGCCACCAGCAGGTTCTCAGGCTGAGAAAAGAGATTACAGTGTCACCATTAGTCTTATATACAAATACATAAGGGACCTTTAACCACCCTGATGGTCAAGAAAGTTCCTGGGTTTAGTTGGCTTTGCTGTGTTGTGGTATTTAATAAAATATGCCGTTTTGATTGATAACAGTGAGTAAAAAGAGAAAAAAGATCAATTTCACTTTTGTCTGTTTGGTAAATGTAAGGCATGAGGCCATTTAGCTTAGCTTAGGATAAAGACTGGAAACAAAGAAAAATGTCTGGTTTCAGCAGCCAACCTGGCTCTCACTGAAGAGCTCACTAGTCAACTCACTAGTTAACACGTTATAAATTATTTGTTGAATCTGCACAACCTAAAGTGAAAAAAAAGATATATATATATGTTAGTGGTTTTATGGGAGAGTATGTGCTAAGCTTAATTAACCAGCTTAGAAGCTGATATAAGGGGCATAGATTTGCATAGCAGCATCTGATTGATTGATTGATTGATTGATTTATTATTTTTTTTTTTTTTTTTGCCTCGACCCAACAACTCTTGATTTTAGCTTTTTAACCTTTACAGTGTACATGTGTGCAGAACTTTGTGTGAGGCCAGATCTTTTAAACTCAGGTAAGTGATGCAGTATACTTATGTATGTTACATGTAATCCAAAACACAGTGATAAAAATAAGGTGAAAATCCTCACTTTTATGTCCAAATGTACTATCCTGCTGTTGTGCAGGTAGTGTAAAGCTTCTAAAATTTCCCGAAGGTAGCAGGCCACTTTATCCTCTGTCAGATTTCCCCAGCTAACAATGTAGTCGAGCAGACGACCTTGGTCAGCCCTAAAACACAAAAACATTGAAACATCAGATGGATGAAATGCAGAGTTTAGCAGAGCTGATCAAGCAAGTTGTTAAGCTATATTCATATTAATTCCATCTCTCTTCTGTTGTTCTCTACTCACATTTCCAGGACGAGGGCGTAACTGCTAGCGGTTTCATACGTGTCAATTAGGCTGACTATGTGAGGGTGTTGGAGCCTCTGGAGCAGATTAAGTTCCTGAGTCACCCGGTCCCTCCTCATCAGCTTCTTGTTCACGTGTTTAACTGCCACTGTACGTTTGGTGCCCCGCTGGTCACAGCGCTTTACAACAGAGAACCGACCCCTGGAGAGAAGAAAACAGGACATTCAGAGGTGGGTCAGTGCACTTGAGATGGCTGTTATGTTTGATGGATAATTTCACTTTAAAGATGATCTGAGTCAAATTTTGATATCTTTTAAATTCACGTTCTTCTCAGAACTCAACTTCTTTTAAATAATTTTATGAGTAACATAAACTTCTATTACTCATATCAGGATGGAAGCACTGAATGTCAAATGTTAACTCAGTAATTCTGACATAGAATTATAAGCAGAGTCTAATACCTGCCCAGCTCAACCACCTCCACGTAGTGAGACTCATAGTTGTCCTTCCAGCTCACTCTGATCCCGTCAGTGGACACAGCTGAGGAAAAAAAACAGAAAATTTATGTCCACACCTGCCCAATATAACCACTGTGAAATGACTGATACTCTTTATTTTGTCCTCTTCCTGCATTCTCACCTAACACTCTGAGGCTGGCTGATGACGTTACACTGCCCAGCTCGTTTGTGGCAACACAAGTGTAGACGCCATCATCCTCTGAGGCTACGCCGATGATCCGCAGCGTCGCCTCACCTGTATCACTGAAATAACAAAACATGATAAATTATGACTTTACCAATTGCACTCTTCACTATGGAGCACCAATTTTCCTGTTAAAACACAGTCAAAAGTAAAACAGCAAGCAGGAGACATGCCTATTGTACTCTGTCTTGCAATGAATCCAAAGAAAATGTGCACCAGTACTCTGTGTCTCACCTGTAGGTGATGCTGAAGTGTCCGTTGTTGGTGAGGTTGCTCTGGTTGGGTCCCTTCCAGGTGACAGCTGCCCGCGGTCGACCACAGACCTTACACCTGAGGGTGACGCTCTCTCCGTTGTCACACGTCACATCACTCAGAGGTACAAGGAACTCAGGCGGAACTGATAAAGTAAAAAGTCAGAGGCTGAGTGCTGAGATCTTTTAAAATTCATCAAGAACCACTTAAATCAGTCTAACAGTACATTTCCAATAATGTATGGGATTGTTTATGTGTTTATGTGGGGCCTTTTTTTGGTCTCTCTTTAACACATTTTGACATAGGAACACTTACCATCATAGATGTAGTTTGGATTTAGAAGCTGAAAAGAATGAACATAGCATGTGAGAGGGAAATAGGCACTCTGTAGCAGAAATATGAGTTAATAATAGTAAAAGTATGTCCTCAGATGACTCACCTTTACAGAAACTTTATTGGCTAGGCCATCTCTGGACTTCCTGTAACCGTTTTCCAGCTTGGTCTCTTTCTTTGCCTCCTTCTCCTTCTTCTCAGACTTTTTACGAATGCGCAGGGATGTGTGCCAGGATGAAGACTTCCTACTGGGACAACAAAATGGATCGAGTCAAATCAAACTGTGTAACTCAACAAGTAGGTTAGGGTGCCAAGATGATCACTAAATCACCACATGGATTGAACTGATGATGTTGGCCTTATTTTTAAAGTTATTTCAGGTGAACTTCCCTCAACTAATGTGAATAACACTTTTAGAAGTTAAAGAAATTATTTCTCTCATCTCTTTTATCAGAGCTCTTACTTGATTGATCCCTCGGCGCAATCAGGGACGATGGCCGAGGTGTGTCCCAGCACAAATCCGGGGATCCAGCCCTCGGCGGCGGGGCCCTGCTCAGTAGCCGCCCTGAACACCAGGAACATATTTTGCTGGTTGCTGGCCAAGATCTGGACCACCTCGCCCTGAATGACGCTGATCTCATCTTCCTTCACCGCCATGTAGTCCTGGGTCACCAACATGGTGGATACGCTACTGCTGCTGCTACTTTCACTCTGCACCACGGGTAGGAATCACACAATTGAAAATATAAACTTCATTGTAGTAAAACATCAGATCACACAACTTGTAACTTAACTTAGAGCAGGAATTAGTTTTTATACAACGCTGATTCACTCAGACAGGTTAAAACTGCTACTTTTGGTAAAAGCAGTGAGAGAAAAGGATGACATAGAGGTCAAATGTTGAAAATAGAAGTTTCATTAATGTCCGCTTGATTAAGTCTTCAGAAAGGATTAGAATGATGTGCAAGAAAGACTAAAAAACAGCAATTCATTATTTTCTTCTTGGAAAGAAAAAAGAATTGGTTGAAGAAAAGCAGGAATAAGATGAAGATTTCCACTTCACTCGTCTTTGTTCTGCAGCTCCAGGCAAAAATGACAGCAAGAAGGTTAGACTGAATGAGAGGATCTCAGACAAGTACGTTTGTAGGCGAACCACAAACGTCAGAGGTTAGTTGCAAGGAAAGTATATTTCAGTGATACACCATTAGGAAAGCAAGAGGTGAAGGACGGCCCGGAGGAAGTCAGGTGTTAGTAAAAGCTTTGTCAGAGTTAGGAAATCTAGAGACAGCCTTGAAAAGGGATCACTGAAGAGCTGACTGAGGTCAATTAGAAAGGTTTTGAACCTGAAAACACGTAGACAGTGGAACTTGTGCTAGGCAGTGTCTTCAGAAATTGTTTTTAGATAGAGAAGATGATGTTGTTGAAGAGCAGTGAAGGTTGTCAGATGTGTGGCAGTGGACAGATTAGTAGAGCTGGCTGCAGCAGAACAGGAGACAGCAGGCAGACAGGACAGTCCTCCCTCTGCCGCAGTGTTAGTCGGTGCACCATGGCACAGCAGCTTGTAGTCTTACCCCGTTACTCTGGGTGGACTGGATGGACTGCTCGCTGGCCGATGAGCACGTACTCATGCGGTCAGCTTCCTTGCTGTGTGTGGAGTGTCTGTGGGTTTGGTTCCCAGATCCAGAACCAGTCTGAATCTGGTTTGAGTTCTGACGGACTGGAGTCTCTCCTGCCTCCCCTGGGAAGGTGAAGGAGCCAGGCCGGCTGGCTGGAGAGCCCGGCATGGAGCTCCAGAATCCAGATCCGGACTTCTGGCCTGGGCTTGGAGGGGGAGGAGGGAGGCCATCCTTGCCAAAGGCAGGTGTGGCCAGGGGCGGGGCCATAGGGGACACGGCTCCTGGCCGTGGTTTGGAAGTAGGTGTAGAGGGCAGGGGCCCAACCGTGGCACGGGGAATGGGGGCAACAGTGCTGGCAGGAGTGAGGATCTGCACATGGTCATCTGTGTTCTGGATGGGACGCTTGCCCTGTGGGCTACCCCCTGGAGGGATTAAGGGAGGGGGGACAAGACAAGTGGACGAACCTGGATCATAAGTGAGCAAAACTCACATCTTAATCACATCTTTCATTTTGCCACACAAAACAAAGTTCACTATTAGATAGACTCCATACCTGACATCTTGTTGGGGCCATCAGGGTCGGCCCCGGGGTGGTGGCGTAGGGGCTGGGGCAGGCGGGATGGCTGGGGAATCCTAGAGGGCCGACGAGAGCCACCCTGAGGTCCTGAAGGGACGGTGCTACTCTGGGAGTTTCCACCTCCAACTCCAGGGGTTGCACTGGACCCACTGCTGCCTCCAGCTGGAGCTGCCATGCTGGACACACATGACCCACCGCTTGCCCCGACATGGTTCCTCTGATACTCTATTGGTGAGGTCAGAGCTGTGATAAGGTACAAAAGAGACAACATGGCCATAGAGCAAACAGTTCCTTTTATAAAAACTTGTCCCCTGTCTGTGTTTGAGTGGATAACTCTACCATTGAGGAAGTTGCGTTGGCTTTCAAGTATCTGGCTGATCTGAAGGGTCCAGACTTCACGCACCCCTGGGTGGGAGGAATGAAGCACAAAGGACTCCACCGTGCTGTTGGTTGACCGAGAAGTAAGAATAAACTTACAGGGATCGCCTTCTATGTTCTCTTCGAGACCCAAACAGCTCACCTACACAGTGAAAAGGAAACAAAAGAGAGAGACTTTTATGTCACAGTCAATTAAAGTAAATACTGAACTTTAACTGTTTTGTCAGTTCATCACAATTCATTCATTTTCACCAGCTACAAAGAGTCTGATGAACCACATGACTATCAATAGAAAAAAAAAAAAAAAACTCCCATAAACAGCAATAGAGATTCTGTCCCTGTTGCAAAATAAAACAGTCTTGTATTTGGCTTTAATGTTACTATAAGTGCTTTACCTACATTTGCATGTTTTATTTTCTGATTTATAGATGTAATGCTAGTATCTGCCCTTAAAGAAGTCCCAATCTTAATCATTTTTCACAGGCTGCAGTTTCTCCACCAGAGGGAGCTGCAAGCCTTTCAAATCCAAGCTAGTCATACATCCTGAATTCCACTGGCCTTTACTAATAATGTGATAGTGCACATTATTGCCCCTCTTATCTGTTGGTTACCTTGATGCTGTTCTTGTAGAGAAAGCCTGGCAAGGAGAAACCTTTCTTCTTGTCAAGGGGCTCGCTAAAGATAACCAGCTGCTCAAAAAGGAAGACTCTCCTCTCTTTCATCCGGCCAAGCACACTGCCCTCTGGGTCAGACACCATGAATGTGTCCTGCAGCAAAAGGCGGCCCTGAGCCACAATCTTCCCCTTGAAAGAGAGAAGATCGGATTTAGGAGGAGAGAGATGAAATGATGTGAGATAAAGTTTCTGTTGAAGGTAACAAGCGGTGCAGAATGTATTGTGTTGATCAGTGTAGCACTGCTTTCATTCGTAATTAAATGTGATTTCTTACATCAAATCCCTGAAGCCGGCCGACATTCATCATATCGTTACACCTTTTTGGCACGATGCACATGACCTCAACTGCTTTCTGCAAGAGTCGCAGATGACCAAAGGGTTGATGAGGTTGCTGCACACATTTTGTCTTGATTTTGTAAACGAATGAAGTACAATTGCATCATCTTACCTCCAGCTCCACAGACTCCAGTCCAGCCTTTTTAGAGTGTTTAAGGAAATCCTAATACAGAAAAAAAAATACAAGGAAGTTAAGCCTCAAAACACTTTTAGAAATCAATGTAGATTATAAGTAGCAGAGATGTATATTTATGAATGTAATATACTCTTCAATAATTTGGATGCCTGATGTTAAGATTGCAAAATGAGTGAAGGAGGGGTATAAGCAGTAGCTTAAGTTGTGGCGCCCTCTGCTGTATTGCAACAAACCAACCTTCAGCAGAAGCTGGTACTTCATGATCCTCTGGACTGGCTTGATGAGCAGATCTGAGATCTGTAACCTGTGTCCCAGCCGCTGCTTCAGGTCCTACAGAGTCAGAGGGTCAGAAGTTACTTTAGAGTGCTGTACGGTCATTTTCAGTATCTAACTCATATATGTCTCAAAAGGTAAAATCTTCAATGTAATGGACTCATACCTCAAAGTAGGTGTCAATGTACTCTGAGACGATGTGCTCTGACTTGGGCTTGTTTTGACAGTAAACTACATACATGTTTAATCTCCGTTCCTGGGATACAAAAAACGCACAAAATTACAACATGATCATATGTATTCAAACATTACAAATAATGGAGAGGTTGCAACTTCACTGTTGACGAACCTGTTTGAGAAAGAGCGGTCCCAGTCTGTCAGGGTCCTCCAAGCATTTCTCCAACTCCCCAAGAAAGAAACTGAAAGAGACAGAGAGTGGAGTAAGCTACAGCGGGGGTAAATCTCAACAGGAAAAGTGCTGAAATTTCCACATGTGCGCATCACATACTCTTTGTGCCAGTCGTAGATCTGATGAATGTTGCCAAACACGATTTTGTCTTTTCCCTTCATGTCATCAGGGACGCCCTCCTCCCTCATCCGGCTTATGTAGCCCTTATGAGGGAGACACACATTAGTGCTAAATTACACCAGGGAGTATGAAGTTTAGCACATTAATTCTAATACTTTCAGATGAATTTTAACTATTAGCTGAGACTACTAAAGAAACCAGAAACTTTAATATTTTTCAGATATATCAGTCAGCAATGTGATGTGCAACCAATTAGGCAGCTGATCAAGCCTTAACACACCTCCACCACCAGGCCGAGGTCTCTCACATAATCTCTCTCCGTCTCCACCAACTCCAGTAAAACATAACTGCAACAAAGAGAAAACAAATGTTTGACTTAAAAATTAATGTAGAAAAAGTCACAGAACACTCAGCATATGTTTGCTACATAGACATAAGCATACTGTCTTTTCTTCAAGATGCTGGTCCTGCGTTCATCCATCTCTTCGATGGGGGAGGAGGAAGAGAGGAGAGAGTTGTCAGAGGGGTTGAAGGAGGGAGAGCTGCTGTCTCCTTGCTCCACTGACAGGGAGCTGGGTCTGTCCTCCAAAGCCTGCACCAGGGAGAGACACAAGATGTGTGAGGCAAAGCACAAAAAAGAGTCAGAACTTTTATGTTTGTTTAAATTGAAGAGAAGCATAAATCCACATAATGCTGCTTTGGCGGGTAACCAAGCCACCTCTGTGACATATGTACATGTCAGCATCATCAGGCAGTCAGCTGATAATCCTGATTCCTCACCAGAGGCCTCTCCAGTGAAACGTTTGAGGATTTAAAATTGTAACATCTTGTAAGTTGATGTTGAAACTGATTAAATGATCAAATTGAACTTTTATGGACAAAATAACCATGGCCAAAGAACTCCATGTACCAAGTGATAACTGAAGCTTAATGTCTTCTTATTTTACTCTGTTATCCTACCATCTTGCTTTTAACCAGCTCCTCGATGGCGCTGACCAACTCAGCAGCACTGGGCGTCTCTGAACTGGATGGACGGACCGACAGACGAGAGGAGGTCTGTGAAACAATAGATGAAAGGATTGAGAGAGGAAATAAAAGAGTATTAGAACCCAATATGGCACAAAATCTGCTAGCTCCTAATCTGCTCTTTGGCTTGTCTCAATACAACTCATCTAATAGTGACGTTTACAGTAAGGAGACTGTAGTGTATAATTTATTAAATCAGTTATTTAAATACATCTAATAAGGCTATTTAATAGAATAATTTCTTCATCACTAAAACAGACAGTAAATATGTGTGATATCTGTTTAATGAGGAAAATCTAATTAAACTCACAAATATGAACTTACATGTACTAAGTTGGATTTGTCCATAAGTGCAACCAAATAGCTTATTATTATTTATGGTAATAATTCAAGCCCTGAATAGGCTTTAATAATTTAAAGTTTTGGTTTAGAATAATTTCAAGATGAGCTTTTGCTTAGCCTATTTTTTTCTCAGTGTTATTTTAAGTGCATGTTTAATTTTAGTAATTTGAGTGAGCAATGACTTGAAATGCTGGTTAAATGTTCAATACTGTAATCTGAAGAGATCCACAAGTGAAACCCCAGTGCTGGGGGTTTATATCTTCAAAGGTCAAAGAAAGTGAAAAATATATGAAATCTAAAATAAAACCTTAAATGAAAAGGTAAAAAACATGAGGCTGAAGAGTGGAGTGAGCAAAATGAAATGAAAAGTCAGAAAAAGGGAATGGGGAGAAGGTTGGGGGAGAAAAAATGATTGAATGGAAGATGTTTCTGTTGCTTTCTCAGGTGGTGATGATGAACAGCCTTTGAAATAAAGAAAGGATGCCAACAGAGCGAGAATGAAAGAAGGTATGTGCATGTATGTATATATAGTTGAGGAGACTCTCACCCTTGCTGTGCTGTGCTTCAAGACTTTCCCCAATTAGGTTTTCTGGGTGAGGCTGTGTGCCCTTCTGGCCTCGCCAGCATTTAGAGATGCCAATTACTCGCATGGGTAATGAGGTTAACGCACAGAGGGTAAAAGGGAGATGAGGACGAGCGGGCAGGGCGGGTGGGGAGGGGGGTCGAAGGATGACTTGGACAGGGGGGGCTTTTGAATTTTCACCTCAGTGTAGGGTCATATTTAGTTTATTATCTCCAGGAGAACTGCAAGGCAATCATACCGACTTTCATCCAAGCATTCACACTGACAACTACTTGTTTCTTTTAAACCTCACCAACCTTTTCCCAACCTATCGATGAAAAACATGCAAAGAAAAGCTGCAGTCCAGTGTTATTCCATCAGGTTCAATGCATTACAAAATTCAAAATTCCTCACAATACAAAGAAGTTGGCGCAAATATCTGATCTGCACTGACACAGACAGAGAAAACCTCCACTTTGCCCTCCATTTGGAGTAAAGAGCTATATCCATCCTTTCTTAAGTTACATATCACTGAAGCACTCTTACTCATCTTCCAGGTGTTTCTGAATTACACTAGTGTGTTGGAGAAAGAGGGCAGAAAGTTTAAGTCAAAGAAGTGAAACTAAAAGAAACAAAAAAATTCAGCACTAAAGAAATAAAGGAATGTGTAAGAGTTCAGAAAAATACAAAAGTTTGGCACAGTGACTCTTAGGGACAGAAAGCTGATTTTTCTAGAAAGAAGAAAGTTGAGTCTAAAGAAGCGACTAGTTTCATTTTTCTCTCAATCTACAAACTATTTGAGGAAGCCAAAGAAAAAGGCTTTAGCAAGTAGCATTTTAAAGCTGAAGAGGGGGAAGAGAGATATTTGAAGAACTGACTTAGGTTAGAGACAGAGGGGGAAGAGCGGGGCATTTCAGATGGAAAGGTATGGAAACTGAGACAAAGCAAAGACAGGACATAAATCAAGGTAATGCTACAGCATGGCAAACAGCAAACGATACAACCAGGAAACAAAACAAAAGAGAAACAGAAATTAGTGTCAGAGGAGTCTCCACTTCAGTCGAGGAGGAGACTTGGAGTGCCTGAAACTTTGTCATTGCTTTCTGCTTTAGAAGAGTAGGAAGAATATGATGCAACATGCCAAGATAAAAATGTTGTGCAATAAACAAACTAAAAAGTCACTTAAAAACTGTGTCAGGAAATGCTTTTTTGGGGAAAGTGGGAGACTGAAATGAGTAAAAATGTAATCTAAAATAACTAAATATATAAAAAAATGAAAGAGACTGTACAATAAGTGCTAAATATGTTTTAAAGATCACTGAGCTAACAGAAATTGTTACCCTGTTTATATATCTAAAAAAAAATACATATTTATTAGTTAAAAAATATTAACATGATGTAAGATCAAATGGAAATGAACCCTTTTCTATTTAAATGTCTTTTTTACTTATACTATACTAACCAGAGGGTCAACAAGCCCCAACAAAGGGCTTCTTTAGTTGGCGATATGATCAGCATTGGCTATAATATGCAGAAATACTACACGGCTCAACATGTTATGTATTTTAAGGACCAGGGATAATATAGTGCTTCTCTCTAAACAAGAAAAGGTGACAAAAGGTGAAAAATAAGGCATTTCTCTTGGATTATCTGAAATAGCACTGGGCAATAGTGCCAATCCAATTTACATATATATTCATAAATAAATTGGATTGGGCCAATATATTTAAAACATTAAAGCTCTTACTACATGTAAGAAAATTCTGGGAAACAAATCATAAGTGTTCTGTGAAAATACTGTATGAAATGGGTGGAGAGCGTTAATGTTTATCTCACTATCTTTAGATTAAAAAATTCACAATTTCATTCAGAAAACCATATCAAAACCAAATGTAGCGTTTAGACTGGGAATAAACAACACTAAAGCTGTGTTGACATATTCACATGAACAAAAACAATACCAAACCCTGCTAACATCATGAGGCAAATATTTAGACTCTTTCACTTTACGTAGATTGTAGATTAAATATACCATCTTTGTTAAACTTCAGAGGGGAAATCAGTTTGTGTTTTGGTCCCAAATTGTTTCTCTTGCTCCCAGTGTCCCTTCTGCTTTATCTGCTCATCATCTTTGCCTGTCTGCCCCATTTTCTCTTCTCTGACCTCTTTTCTGTCCTCACTGTGACATTCTCCCTCTCCTCACCTTGTCATCCTGTGAGTCTGGCTGGAGCAGGCTGTGCTGCTGGATGGCCATAGGTGGAGGCAGAGGTACTGAGTCAGCGCCCTCCTCTCCCTCCTCCTCTCCGCAGCTCTGCATGCCTGAAGAACTGGATTTGGACAAGGTGCCGCTGGACAAGCCCTCATTACGAACCCTCTGCAACACATATTGATGGCAAAGCAAAGGTTACACCATGATGCTTTAAAGAGCTGCTAAATGGATAGAGAGCAACACTGACAGGGTGAAGGATTGTGTATCCACCCACCTCCTCCACAGTCTCATCCTGAGGTGTAGCGGCACTGTCGTCTGAGTCTTTCTGGGACCCCATCGTCATCTCCCCACTCTTCCTCACCTCCCGGCTCTTCTTGTGCTTGTGGGCCAGCTTCTTAACATGGCCGTCGGCCTTGCCGCTGCTTAGTCGACGCACTGGGCTGGTGAGCCATTTCCGCAGGGTGTTGCCTAGGAAACAAGCCAAACAGACCTAACTCAGTTTGCTGCTGCATGGAGGAGTTTTTTTTACAGCCAGCTGGCCAGTTGAAAAGCAGAGGTGCATATTCCTCCATAAACCTTTCATTTGAAAGATTCTCTATACTTAGCTTTCATTAGTAAGCTTTCATCTTATTTGTATAAAATACAGAGTTCAGTTTTACCAACTTTTTGTCATTCACTGGGATTTTTTCAAGTTAGAAACAGCGTAAGAGCATACGACTCAAATTAACTCTAATTATGCTCTGATAGGAGCACTCTGATGTTACTTGCTATTCTTAAGTGGATGCAGTTGTTACAATACCTGGACGTTTAGGTCCTGGCGAGGTGTGGGAGCTGATGCCGTGACCAGGCTGTAGCGTTGCAGATGACCCTGGCATGATGGAGTCATTGCTGCACACTGACAAAGTGTCTATGGAGAATAAAAAGTGATGTTATGGTATATATTTTGCTCTATAGTGCAGATTTATACACATCATCTCAATAAAAGCATGAAATTCCTTAAGTACAGAACATGTGTTCTTTGGTCCCCGATAAACACTAAAAATGGCACCTTTGTGGTTGAAGATGCCCTCCATCTCCATGGAAGACCTGGAGTGGGCGATGCAGAGCATGGAGCAGGGCACCAGACCCTCCAGGGCAGGGGAGCGGTCTGTGGTCCTGACCAGGCACCAGTCTGGCCTTTCGTGGCAGCGCTCCAAGACCTCCACCGTCTGACCACGCCGCACAGTCAGCTCGTTGCTGTTGCTGGCCATGAAGTCATGTATCACCACGGTCAGCTCACAGCCACCGGAGAGCTGAAAGAGAAAACAATCAGGATTGGAATCAAGCTAAGCTGACAGTATTCTTCCAACCGCATAAAAGTCATTTGTGGCCAGTGTTTGTGTATGTGTGTAGGCTTACCTTGTCGCTGTCCAGTGTGTTCTGTGAAGTTCGGGAGGCCAGAGAGATGGTGTCTGGTTGGCTGCTGCCTTCACCCTGACTGTCCAGGTCCTCTCCATCCCTAACAAACACACACACACACATTATCAGCAAAAGGTCTAAGTGTTTCTTAAGGTAAGCATAATGAACTTCAGAGTATATGTAACTGATCTAATAAAAAAAAAACCTCTATAATGCCCATTACCTTCGCCCCTTGTGGTGCTTGGTTGTAGTTGGTTTAGGAATATGAATGGGCTCCTTGAGCGCTCCTCTCAGGTGAATGGTGCGCTCTTGAATAACTTCCCTGATGTGCTTGATCCAGTCCTGCTTGTTCTCAATGCTTGAAGCCTGTTTTTTTTTTTTCAATAATGTAAAAAAAAAAGTTTGAGAAGTCAAAAGTTGTTGGGAAAAAAATCCTCCTTGTGAAATTCTTGGTTCACTCTGTATGTTTCACACAAGTCTGAATTTATTTCTTGTCACACCTTATCAACTGAAGGAATTTTTTGAAAACTAATAGTCTTTGGATTACTTTGGGATTTTAGAGAAATTTTAATTTGACCAAAGTCTGTTGGCTGTATTTCTTAAGGAAACTTAAGAAAGCAAAATTCCCATGCCAAGTTCTTGTCAACTTCTACAAAGGAGCGATTG
>JAPZDY010000008.1:16491106-16514326 GCA_029783645.1 Ctenochaetus hawaiiensis
CCCCCCCCCCCCCCCCCCCCCCCCCCCCCCCCCACTTAGATATAAAGCATTTCACACGAGACACGGCATGAGACAGCGTTGTATACATCCCTGTGCTCTTCCCCGGAGTCACATGTTAGGCAGACATACCAGAGTGCACAAGAAATCGCCTGAGGAGCATTTTCTTTACCATTACTGTGCTTAAACATACAGAAATGCCCTTTTATAAAGCTATGAGCACTCTTAAGACTTTTTCAGAGGAATTATTCATGGCTATGTGCTGTTCCCTGGCCAGTGGTGACTTTCTAGAAACTCTCTGTGCCCCCATGTGGGAGGGGAGGAAAACAAACCAAATCAGAAAGGCTGGCCTCAAAGAAATATCAGGAAGCTGAGGGGATTTCATTACTGCTGATTAATGGAATAAGATACACCAGTAGAACAAAGGTTTAAATTGAGCTTCTCAGTATGGAGGAGAGAAGGTTGGGGTGAAACCTGGGGAACACATAAAGCTGTTTCTATTTCTGCTCACAAACATTAAAGGCTGGTCTGATGACTGCAATATTCCAGGTCGGAAAAGTTGTACCACCCATGTTCCCCAGTTGGGAATCTGCTTGTGTGCTTTTTCAGGCCGTGAATCATTCCATACTAGCCTGACTAATGAGCACAGACGGAAATAACAGCAGATAACAAATACTTTACTTATATCCTGCATTGTGTATGTAAATATATGTTAATGTAATGCATGAATTAGGCTTCATAGATTTAATGAAGCCAGATGGGTATTTTAAAACCCAGAACGTTTGTGCATACATGTCTGTGTGCATCAATTAAGATAGTGAAGGTCAAGACTTTAGCAGCTTCTAAAGGTACATCGATACGAGAATTAAACAAACATGCAATATAATGTCTTATTTAATTAACCTGAGATGTGCTTAAATTGCAATCTGCATCCTGGCTTTGGCTTCATATTTAGTTTACAGACATGGGAGTGTTATCAAGTGTCTCATAACCATGTAAAAATCCATCAAGTGTATTTCTGAAAATGTTGAGCTATTTCTTTGATGTCAAATCACAAGAATAAAGCGTAACTACTAAAATGTAACTGGTTATAAATTGATTACAATGTCCATTTAAATATAATATTGTTCTAAAAAAAAATTAGAGACAGTTTATTTCTGCAGCCCTGTACATGAAGCTGTTGACTAGATTTGTCTGGTTATAGTTAATATTGGTAAACTTGGTTCATCTCCAGTCAATACTCGTGCCTGATCTTGCAATCTCGTGAATCCAGCTACCTCACAAGGGGCACCGGAAATGCATAATTAGTTATAACATAATGTGAGAGATCTCGGCTTGTTTCACTCTTTTTTGACATATTATACATTGTTTAATTAACAATTAACTGAATAAAATATTCAACAGATTTATCCAAAATAATCTTCAGCTGTATCCTTACACCTGTGACAGCACATCTGTTTCCAACTCACCTGGTCACATTTCTGGTGGAAGCTGGCTGACATCTCTAACAACGTGCTGCGTTCATCCAGTGCTGCTGCAAAGGCCTTCCACTCCTTCTCCAGCTGGCCTGAGATCTGCTTGATCTGCTGGGAGGCGTAGTGACCCGACTCCAGCAGCCGGTTGCCCACTGACATGATGCGGTTGATGTTGACGTACACATTCTGCACAGCAGGACAGAGACAGAAGCAGAGAGAGAAAGAGAGAGACGGTTGAACAAAGGGGTTGTGGGTAGATTAAGCCCCAGACATTGGATAAGAATAAAATATACAAGAAAGTTAGAGAAAGTGGAGATAAGGTTGAGGTAAGAGTAGATTAATGTGCTGCAGGTAAAAGAGGTGAAGGGTATCGAACTGTTGGCAACATTCTTCATTAGAGGACAGAAACTCTAACGGCTAGATTGATTCCTCATCTCAACAGTTTCATAATGGTTACATAAGGCCGACTGTGTATAAAGAATAGGATTACTCAATACCTGGCTGTGCTGCTAACACCCAGAAAATGTGCAAGTGCACACAAGTGCCGCTGCTCCAAACAAACACTCAAACACAGTGCTAGAGGTTGAAGCTAAGTGCAATAACTATATGATTACACAGTGCGGGGCACGGGCTCGATTGTCCAAGTGGGCGGAAAAGCATTGGCTCCTGTTGCGGATCAGTGTGTGTGTGCGCGTGTGTGTGTGTGCGTGTCTTACCATGCAGTTCATAGCGAAGTGGTTGTGCTGGGTTTGCAGCTCTACGGCGTGGGGGTGGTTGTTGCCAATCTCTGTGTAGCCTGCCAGGAACAAACCCTTGTTGTGCATGATCCAGTCAAACATCTGAGGCAGGGGGAACGACGGACCAGACAGAAAAAAGAAATGTCAACCAAGCAGATGAAAACATAGACACGAACGGTACGGGTTCATCGTTAACTTTCACAGATCACTGCAAGAACAGGTGAAAACAAACAGCTGGCGCTCAGCCGCTGTAGGTAGACCTGAGCATGTGTGTGTGCTGCTGCAGTTTGCAGATAACTTGTCATCTTTCCAGGTCAGAACACGGAGAAATGGATTGCCTCTATTAAGAGCATCCTCTCCAGCTCTCCAAGAGAACAACTATGGTGTCCTAGCAACAAGCTCCTACTACTGCAGTGTATCCAAGACTGCAGCTCTCTCTCTGTTGCTGCAACCTGCTAGTTTATTCCACTCACTCAAACATGGATCTCTGAATTTCTCTGCCTGTCTCCTTTTTTTTAGTGCTGCAGCTGTCAGCACCTGAGCTGTCAGGGTGGCCTTCTGCCTACATTAACCACCCTCCATTTCACTGCCTGATATCATTGGATGTTGTGAAGTGTAAAGCCATTAAGTTTTTACCTCCCATTTATTTTGTGAAATAAAGTTTAAGCTGCAATTTAAGGGCCAAAATAAAATGGACATGAATTCCTGAGCTCTGCATACACGGCGTAAATCGATGCTTCACTGAGGGTGTAATTAAGGTTTTGTTTGTATTGGCAGTTGTGTGCCCTACAGTGATCACCAACTGTGGTTATAGATTACCACTACATCATGCTGCATGACCCCACGGACTCCACGTCACCAACCTTCTCTGCATCCTGTTCGAACAGGCGGAGCTGGAAACACTGATCCAGCTGGAGCTTGCGGACGTGCCAGGCCTGGTGGAGGTGCTGTCGGGTGGAGTGCAGTTTGTCCAGCAGCTGGGTGATCCGTGGAACCAGGCCCTGGGTGTCGGCATTACACATCCCTCCGCTGCTGCTGCTGCTGCCACCGCTGCCACTGCCTCCACCGTTACGGTTGGAGAAGGACTCGGTGCTCTGGATTCGCTGGAGCAACCTGGGTGTGAATTTAAAGCGTAATGCTGCATTACTCATGCATGTGATTTGCTATAATTGTTATACTGAAAAAAGTTTTGCATTTGAGTGGAATGTATTATACATGAGAAATGTGTTGAATTTAGTAACAAAGATGGATATAACATCAGCAGAAGTAAATACAATGTCATATTTACAGGAATTGGATTTTTGTGAACCACATATGTTGACTAAATGTTAATCAAAACTATATAATTTGAAATTAGTGTTTACAACTGGCTGTGATTCTTTTGTTGTTGTTTTTACCCTTATGACTCTTAATTTTCTTTTTTCTTTTGTCATTTATAGTTTATCTTTGCTCTTTGAGTGTCTGAACAACTGTTCTCATATGACATTAAATTGAATTGAAGTGTCGCTTAAACATCCCATTTTCACACAGAACAACATCTAATTACTGTGTGAAAGGAATAAGCTTTTGTTTTCACAAAAGATCACAAAAGCCTACGAGCAAGTACAAATGGGAAAGTTAAGAGGTTGCACATTCACAGGTTTTAAATGCCGAGAAACTGTCATATGATTGACAAGAAGGGCTAAAGGGAAGAGGAGCTGTAAAACAGAGCAGATGGAGAAACATTTGGAAGAAGGTGATGCAAGTCGTCCAGCCTTTGCCCTTCTTTCCAGTCCTGCATTAAGCAAGAAAGAAACACTGTGTTTCTGAATGCTTACCTCTGTCCCTCAGTATCCAGCTCCTCTATCGGCGCTTTTATGACTTTCTTCTTCAGCGTAGCATGCTCTTCTATCATCCGCCTCGCTCCTTCCAGATCTTGGGGAAAGTCTTTCCTTGACACTGTTTCTTGCATCTCCTCTAGTCGAGCCAACATCTGCGTGGCATGACCAGAGAACTCCTCAAACGCCACACGTACCTGGATAAAAACATAGCAAAACATCCTTGTCATGTGCAGTGCATTTATTAACATGGGAAAACATGATAATGTTCACAGCTGCTACAGCTGCAAACTGTTATGTCTTTTTTCAGTACAGTTCATCCACCTGGATTTTTGCCCTCTTCTGTTTTTGAGTACATTGCCGCTGCTTTTGAAAGCCATTGGGGGTTTTTAGGGATTTCAACATAGATTTCCTGAACTGGCAAACAGGCTTCAAGTAACCGGGTGGGTGGGAAAATCTCACCTCTATCCACTCCTCGTGGTTGTAGTCCAGGCTGCCATCAAAGTCAGCCGTCAGTTGGGAGGGGTCTACGACCTTTGTCAAGCCCTCTAATGACACCATGGTGGTCTAGTTAAGGAAGGAAAGAAGTCAAAAGAGAAAGAGGGATTGAATGGGGTTTAGAGCGGATTTAGGTAAAATTCAGTCAATTGAGTGCAAAATGCCTCTAATCTTTCCTCTCCTCCCACTGCAATTCTGTGCTGCCTTTTTGTGCTGATGAAAATGGTGTTATTTAGAGAAGGCGAGACCAACCCATATTTTTTAAAACATATCAAAACAGGATATTTCAAAGACAGCAGAGTTGCAGATATGTGATTTTAAGCTTAAGCCATGTAATTAATTAACTTCATACATCAATGACATGACTTAAACCCATTTTATCCTCTTCATCCTGCTCATTCAGCACACTGCAGCCTCACGAAACCATAAACACTTTTGAAGGCATCCACTCTTCTATTACTGATGAAATGGCTAAGAATTAAAACACTTAAAATACCTGGCATCATTTTTCTTTATTAACCCCTGTTTGTCCTCCACTAAAGTTAAGTAAATTCAAATCCCTTCACACAAAAACTGCGTATAACAATATCAATTTCAAAGATACAGCAAGGAAATGTCTCTCTGTTTGGTTTCAGTGCCTCTGTGTTTCTGCTAAGCCACCTCCGCACAACACCCCCACACACATGGCCAAAGATGGATGGAGACAGAACGATAGCTGGATAGCTTTGTGTAGGTCAAACAATGCAGAAACACTCTGTTGTCCTTGGGTAAAAAAGCACAGTGGCTCCTGCCAAGGGAAAATACTGATACTGCCATGTTCACTATTGTTGTTCAAGTTAATTGATTTGTACCTTTGAGTGGTGAGGGGAGAATCGGTCAGGGCTGTGCGGTACCCGTTTTCTTCCCAGCAGAACCACGCAATTTATCAGCAATCAGAAATCAAGGTTACAGGCGGCTCTCAGGGCTTTGGCTAGCTGCTTCCTTTCTTTATGTCTCAATTTGATACAAAGGGAGGTGCGAGGACAGAGATGGAGACATGCCCTACCTACTCCTCTAGTTTTCATTGAACCAAGCCAGGAGAAAATCCTTTAGATGAACACTCACTACAGTTACGCTCAATAACGCACATGCACAAAGCTCATTTGTGTGTGAATGCTGGACGTAGCAGAGCAGTTTACTCAGGCTTGGAACACTTTGCACATAAACACAAGCATTTACTACAACTGTAGTACTGCAAAGAGTCCTGTGTGAGATTTACTTCATTTAAAAACTCTGGCAAGGCAAATCCATGATTAAAAGTCTTAATGATGTTATTTGGAAACTAATTTGCATAGAGTCAACAACAAAAAGTATACAAACAGCCTTGACAAAGGTGTGAAATTCTGTAGAATCTGTCTTCCTCCCTTCTTTTGTTACTGGGTTTCAAGAAGGCATTGCTAGACAAAAAAATTAATTAATTAAAAACTGCCAGCCTAATCATAATTTAGAAAGAATATTGTAGTGGCTGTTTCACCAAGCTGACTTCATAACGCTTTTAATCATCCCCCCTCTGAAAAAAACAACGCACTGCACTTTTTGTTCTTTTTGCTATACTGAGAACTGACAAAACTAGAAAGCTAATGTGTTCAGGGATTATAAGGAAAGTGAAATGGTACTTGAGCTAAAATGGAGCTGTAACTTAAGCAATATCGAATCATGACCCTCCCAATCCTGAAATGGTTTTAGAAGTCAAATGAGCTGATCTCAAACAAGTTATTTTATTCATTTTTTAACTAACATTTACATTAACTCAGATTTTTGTGGTTGCTTTTAAAGGCATTTGACTTTGGTGTTCTACGTGTAATTTATACTATTTCAGGCCAAGTTTCAAGGAGCTTTCACTATGCAAGAAAAAAATCTTTTTCTGCTTACAACCTACAGAAAGTTGATCAGGTTCGCTAGAGAAGGCAGGCACATAACAAACACACATGCAATGAATCCAATCGATGCCCGTATAGCCTGGCAGGGTGGTTTGTGAATAACAACAGTCCGCCCTGAGGCATCTGCCTATTGTTCCTGTCAAATAATCTATATGCTGTCACCAGACCACAGAGGAGCTGTATGTGCATGGGCATCGGAGCAATCGGAGCGATTTCCACGCCAGTGCATTGACACACACACAGATGCTCGGGGGAACCTATGAGAAACACACTGTACGGAAACCTGAGCACATGCTGTACAAAGATCGACTGTGAAAGAGAAGCCGATCATTATCATAGTGAGGAAAGTTCTTTAATGACGGATCAAAGAGACGGGTGGGAGATCGTTAGCCAGTCCTTATTAGAGGGAATTTACTACACAGGCTTCAAATCAGATAAAAGGCATCTTTACTACATTAGAAGAAAAAAAAACATACTGACTGACCTACACAGGGTTATTTTCAGCATTTTTTAACTGATGCACATTTTGGTGTCAGTAAATAACTATGAAAAGGGCCTGAGCGCAAGAATAAGCCTGTTCTTGTGAATAGATTATTAAATTAGCTGTGAAAATGTGTTCCAGTGTATGACTGACAGCATCACAAACACCGGCCCCTCGTGATGAGTTGTGTGCTGTTTTTGAGTTGAATGTGATAAAATTGTTCCTCTGGTAGACAGCTGGCTGGTAATGTACGCACCCAAAGCAGCAGGGAGAGGAAAATAATCAAATGTGTCAACATCGAGCAGCTCAGCTGGCTTCAGCAGTCGTTATCACAGCTCAGCTGACAGCAAATTAAAGGGAGAATGGTTGATTTTTTTTCTATTTTGTAATTCATTACTTTAAAATGGCTGATATAAAAATTGAGGCACTTCATCTCTCTATATCTGGGTACTTTCGAAATTCATTACAGCATGCTAAAAATGTACTGAAGCCAAGTCTGTCCTTGACTGAGCAGCAGATAATTAAATAAAAAGAGCAATGCTGTAAGTGACGCAAATGACAGGTAGCATTAACCAAACTGCCTCACATCTCACCTGCAGTTCCCATAATCCTTCTCTGGTTTGAACATCAGTGACAACGTTTTCTATAAGTTTACATCCACAGCTGTCATTCATGCAATATTGGACTTAATATAAACCGTTACTGCACAGAATCTGGATGTTTCCTCGTTCCTACCTCAAATTCGAACTTGGAGCTGCCGAAGTTGGTCCTCTGCTTCTGCCAGAAGTTGTCTGGTTTGATGATGAGGGCAACGTGGATGCAGGATGGAAATGACTCTTGCAGGATCTTTAGCAGAGGCTTGATGCTGTCCCACTTGGAGCCGCGCATGTCAACGATGACTGTGAAGCCATGTTTACACACTTCCTCGCTGGGATAGATGGAGGTCGGCGGGAGTGGGAGGAATTAAAGAGAAAAGAGGAGAGGAGAGGGAGGGAGGATGTGAGGGAGGGAGGGGCAGTGAGAGATTTGAGAGAGTATAATCCAGAGAGAGAGGAGACAGATGACAGGCGTGGGAAAGGATGAGAGAGGGATGGAGAGAAAAGAGAAAGACGAACAGAGGGAGATGGAGATTGAAAAAGGAAAAAAAGAGAAAAGAAGAGAGGAGAGAATCAAAACAAACAGTGAGATGACGCATTTTCTATACCGTGAGAAGCCTACGCAGCAAACACACAACCCACACACACACACCCACACCCACACAGGAACCCACATCGAATGAGTCACGAATGTGTCAATACGTATATATACATATATATGTAAAAACAAATCAGCAGATTTGTGCAAAGCAACATCATCTCCCTTGGGTGCTCATCTGGCTGACATTATTATCACATAACCATACACACATGACTATTACATTCATACAGCTGAGACTAAAATCTGCTGTATTATGCAAGATCTTGCAAAAAATGGATTGTTTGTCTTTATGAACTGAAGAGTAAAACTATTACCCAACACCGTAGACGTCATGTACCTTTTTACAACTATTCATTTTATTTACACATCTGGACTGCCTTCCTTTTGGTATTTCTACACATTTTATACAACTCCCAATTCCTACCTTCATTTTTTAGCCTGTTGTAAAATACATTATTACAATATCACTCCACTGTTGGCATCTAAATCTTAATACCTCAGTCCTTTTTCAACCCTTCTCCTGTGTAATAGCCTGTCAGTACATAGCCAGTGTGCAGCAGTGTGCAGATGTTGTCTTTCCCAAAATAGCACACCTTTGGTCCCCAAAATCCACACAGTTTACAGACATTATAAAGACATGTGAAACATGGCATGATGACGGTGTGGTTAAAAATGCCTTAAGGGCAAGATTTAAAAAAAGATCATTTAGAGTGATTTACTTACAATTTTAAACCGAGCAGATTTAATGCCGTGACTTAAATGAAGATGGGAGCGGACAGAGAGATGATGGATGGATTGAGACAGATGTAAGGAGGAGACGAGCGCCAGAATAAAGAGACAGAGAACTGAGCAGAAAGCTGGAGAGGAGAGATGTTTTACCTGCGAGGCGAGGAGCTACTCGACCACAGGAAACTACTGCTGCCGCTGCACTGCCTCAGCTACTGCGACACTTTGTTTTGCTTTCACACACACACACTTGCTCCCTCGCTCACACACACCTCCTCACACATGCGCTCTCCATCCCTGTCAGTTTTAATCCCTACCCCCCACTCCCTCTCCCCACCACGCTCTCCCTGTTGATCCCACCCTCCTTCTATAATTTGTTGACTGTAATACGTCCCTCTCTTAGTTCAGGCTTTCCCATCTCTGTATCAGCATCTCACTGTTTCTCTAGATCTGATTTTGGCAGCCAAGAAGCTGCGGCAAGCTAACTGGTCTTGAATTATTTCTCTCTCTCTCTCTCTTTATTCCTCCCTCACATGTTCACATGCTCATATGAGCTCTCTCACGTGTTTCCTTGCAGAGCCTCATCCACTTGCTCTAGGTGTTTGCTTCGCTCTGAGGCATTGTTTCTTCTCCTTCTCTAATTGAATGACGACACACACATGCAAAACACAGCACATGTAATGAATGTGTAACCTGGGGATGCCGGCGAGGTAGGCAATCAGTCTCCTTAGGTCGTCCGTTCGTATTCTGTCATGGTTGCTGCGTGATGGAAACGTTAACACCGGACCACCGCGTCTGTCTCTGCCACCTAATGAGATATATACACACACACACACACACACACACACAGAAGAAGTCAGATCGTTGTAAGAAGACAGAAAATATAGGAATGTATTTATATCCATTCTGGTAGCAAAATAGTGAAGCACAAAACTTCCATTTAGGTCTAACAATTCATTGTGTACTTTCTAGGAGCAAAAAATTATAATTGTTATAAATGTGTGACCAAATCAGCAAAAATCTGACTGCGAATAACAGGTATCACAGTGACATATTACACAATCCATTTCAGTGACAGGTTTAAAAAAAGGGGGATGCTGAGCCTGCTAAATTAAATGCCCTTGGCAATAGATTTAAAATTGATTTGAATCACATTTTGCTCAGCCGGATATTCAAAACCAATGATGCATTCTAAAAATACACTGAAGAAACCATAAGACATTTAGAGGAGACTTCCTAAAGAGACAGGTATTATTCCATCCACATTCAGAGAAGAATATACTATTTGTTTTAACATGCAACAGCCTACATCAAATGCTTTACCCTGTGTTACATCCTCATATCATTTTTTTATTCAAAGTCAATAAATATGAAGCTGCATTTTGATCTTAATCACCACAGGCTGTACACGCCTATAATATGCACTTAATGACTAAACAATGTAATCAAGACCAAGAGTCATGGTGGAACTCTATGGGGCTGTATTTAGACATAACAGTGCTTTGAGCTAAATGTAAATGGTTGTCAACAATAAGGCTGCAGAGTTAATCAAAATTTAGTTGAAATTACAATATGGATCACTGCAATTTTTAAACCACAGGGGGTGCACTGTTCGTTCAAGGAGAAACATGAGGGTCAAAATAAAGTTCAAATCAAAAAATGTGCTGCTCCAGAGTAGTTCTGGCCTAAACATCATATTTAATGACACACATCTTTCTTTGGTGCAGATCCCTGCAAAAATCATACCACAATCACTTTAATACATTTTTCAATGAAAATGAGAATTATGCAAAAAATTATCATTCCCTCTAATATCTCAACTAATGGAGCAACTGTAATATCAGTTCAAATAATTGCAATAAGAATATTTCTCCAAAATTTTGCAGCCCTTGTAAACAACAGCAGGACAACATGTTCAGGGTAACAGTGTTAACATGCTGATGTATAGCAGGTGTATTGTTTACATTAATTATCTTACTCTGATTAAAAAAAGCTGAGACTGCCGTTCCTAAAGCTAAGGAGCAAACATGGCTAAAATGTTAGATATAAGTCAATTCAGAAATTTATTTATACAAGATCCCTGTATCTTATGCAGTATGCCAACAAAATTAGCATTTTTTTGTATATCTAATACTTTTTGTGTTTACAGTCTTTCTGGCTTTAAAGGCCTCTCGTCTGGATCTGACCTTTTAAATGTGATCTTGTTTTTTTAATTGGAATTTGGGTAACATTTGCCGTTTACAATACATAGTCATGAGGGTAAATTATAAATATTATAATGATATTTGGCCTCTTGCTCATGCACAGTTTAAGAAGCAAAGCATTGCTCCAGTCACGTGGGAACTTGTAAACACAGGCTGACTGTGCTCAGCCCACAAATTTGCGAGTTCAGGCGGTTCGCTGCGCGTCTGTAGGCTCGACCTGGCTGCTCGGAGGAGAAAATCAAACGCTCACGTGGCAAACAGGCAAACATGAGTAAAGGCTAACATGGCCGATTTATTAAGGGGCCAGATACGGGATAATAGGCTTAGCTCCTTTACCCTCCTTTTCAGCGGCGTCCCTCATCTACCTCTCTCCCTCCTCCATTTTGAAGCCAATTACTCCGCAAGCAACTACTATGGGATGCAGTAGCTGAGAATAAGTCATCTCTATGGCAACAGCGCCCTGTCTCTCCCTCTCTCAATTTCAGTGTGTTTGTCTGAGTCATCGTCCTCATCATAGTGTTACTGCCTGTGACCTTCGCTGCACACACTGAGACAAGGACAATGACGAGAGAGACACACACACACACACACACACACACACACACACACACACACACACTAATTGTCATACATTTTGCTTTGTTGTTCCACTTGATACTGTTAAGATCCACTGTGTGAGTGTTTTTCAGTGGACATTTGCATGCACATAGATATCTGTAATAACAATACAGTACACACACCCTCTCTCTTTCTCTCAGACACACAAGCACACACATACATATGCATAGGTTAAAAAATGATGTGTGTGTGTTGTACAAATGATACCGCTGGATGTTCTTGGCAGTCCCTATCTCCAGCTTGACCTCCTATGAGTTTTCTTTTGACACAATTTGAGAGTAAGTGTGCGTGTGTGTCAGACATTGCTGAGATTTTCTTGGAGGGGGCAAAGACACAGATCAGGTCTCTATTCTGTAACCCTGCTGATAGTGAGTAACAGTGGATGTCTGTTTGTGTCACTGTGTGTTTTGTTTGTTGTCTATTAGTGCATGTATGAGTGTGAAGACGAGTCAAGGGTTAAGTGTCTGGGCCTCTGTCTGACCTGGTGAGTTTTTTCAGGAAGAGTGCAAAGCTCATCATTACGTTCTGACTGTATTTGTGAGAATGAAAAGAAAAACAACAGACAGAAAGGGAGAAAGAGAGAGAAAGAAAGAGAGAAAGACGGGCTGATCAGACAGACAGGGTGATGAGACTTATAAGACTAGACACACACTCATATATAAACAAATAATCTTACCTGACAAGAAGGCAACTTTTTCTTTGAGGATGGGAAGAACCTCCATTGCTCTCATCTCCTCATTTCTCCTGAAACCTGGAGAGAAAGGAACACATAGAGATTTGAATGGGCACATTTAAAAAACAGATTTTTTTTCTCTGGTCTCTCCCAATCACTCATCCCTGACTTTTTTTTTTTAAGCTTGAGGGCAGATTATTTGTCAGGCTTTTGGAAGATTTTGTGCGCTTGTAATCTGGAGATCTGCAGCTTTTTTTTAAAAAAATGGAACCAACACAAATTTCAGATTGCTTGCATCATAAGGAAAAAGTCAGTAAGATTCACTCACAGTCACTCATACACACTTACTTACTTACTTACTTACTTACATACACACACACACACACACACTCCAAGAGGAAGCATAGAGGCTGTGGTCGGAGAAACAGCAGTGGTCAGACAAAGTGAGGCCAAATTGAAGGGAAGTTCAGAAGAGGCAGTTAGCTGTTGCAACTCTTGCTGTAACAGGGGTGAACTGAGGTGAAGTTCCACTAACACAATGGGACACTTTAGTTTCCATCAACTACAGTTTAAGATCCAGGATTGAAGGATTTAGAAGCATCTAGTGGTGAGGTTGCAAACTGCAACCAACTAATATCCCTCTGCTGAGCCTCCCCTCCCAAGTGAGCAGCAGAGTCTAAAGTGACAGCAAAAAACTCGTTTAACGCCCTAATCTAAAGCCAGTGCTTGGTTAAGACTACTGCAGAAACATGTCAATGAGTTTTAATCAACATTCCTGAAAATTTTCAAAACAAATGCCTTGTTAAGAAATGAAGGATGTCTACTGAAAAACTGAAGTGCTTTTGATTTGAAACACATAAGGAAGTGTTTAGCTTGTTTTGACAGCACAGTGCAGTAACTAAATCAGTGGATTGTAACTAACTGTTGAACTACAACCTGTAACGACTCTGTAGTTTATCACAACAAACCAAAGGGAAGCACAATAGCACTGAGCTAATCGGCAATCCTGAGGCTGTTGCTAACCAGTTGAACTCTGCTAACTCTCATCACCTACACTTGACAAATGCTGGTTAAGTGGGTTCACAGCCTAGTTTAAGCTTATATGCTGAACCAGACTGTCGATGTTAGAAAAACATCCGACCCTACTAACTGGATGAATTTTTACGTTTACAAGAAGTTTATAATAGACAGGACATAAACTAATGTTTAGGGTGACATGCTGCTATGATAATGCTAATAATGCCGATGTTAAGATGGTATTAGGTTGACCAAGTTTGCCTCCTTACTTCAGTGTGTTAGCAAGTAAACACTTGATAATTAGTACAAAACAGAAAGTACAGCTGAGACTGATGGTGAGTGTCACAAGTTTTGAACTTATATGCTCATAAGCTGCTAAAATTTTGTCTGGGTGATGGTCAAGTCAAGATATCTGAAGTCACAAGTTTAACAAAATTATTACAATGTTTAATCAAAGGGGGCAACAAATGTCTGTCCTACAATGTTATGGCAATCCGTCCAGTACTTATTGAGACATTTCACACAGAAGCATAAATGTCAATATCATGGTGGCATGAGATAAAGTCAGGTTATCATCCACTGGGACCACTAATGCAAAATTTCATGGCAGTTACAGCCAAGAACTGTTGAGATATGTCAGTTGGACCAAAGTGGCGGATCAACCAACCTATCAACAGACCGACATTGCCATCCACAGAGCCATGGCTAAAAATTATTACCCCAATTACCCCATTTAACAATTTTTATAAACCTTATAAATCCTGGCATTCGTCAACTGACTGCATGTTTTCAATTTAAAATTGAGACATCTCGTCTTTCAAAATTTCCCTCCACCTTCTGTACAAACCGCAGTGAAGAGATTTTCTAGATGGCACTATGTGAGAAGGCCAATAAGCTGTCAGCTGAAAAAATGACCATGAATAAACTTACTTTACCCACTTCAACTGTTTGCCTTCTCTTAGACTACTAATCTCTGACATTTTCCTATAAATAAATGTCTGCTAGTACTTGCTCGTATTCAGTGATGAATCACACAATAGTGGCTGAACCTTTAGTTGCTACATAAAAGCTTCAACATTTTCTCAACACTGGCTCTCTTAACTGTGGCTCTTTCCTGGGAAAAATCCTCTGGCACGTCACACAGTCACACTGATGTGTTTTACATACTGGTTTGTCAGGAATGAATGGAAGAGCAACTGGATGGTGAGTGTAAGAATTAATGCAAAAAAAAAAAAGCACAGCAATAATCTGAACAATAAATTGAAACCTTATAAATGTCAAACTGGATCTTAGGAGGGGTGTAATGTGCCAAAGATCCCTTAGCTGTGCTGCTAATATGCTGTCAGGAACGAATGAATTACTGTCAGGAGTGTTCAATAAGTAAAAACATGTTCAAACAACTGCTTAATATAGTCACACAAATCCCAAAAGTGATTTAACTCACACCTCAACTTCAATACACACACACACAGTCACACATGGGTGGAGAGAGCGGGCCCAAATTCGTCCTTCAGACAGCACAGAGGTGGAGTCTGTGTGACTGATGACCCAGACAAGTCATATTACTCATTACAAGGGTCCCTTTTCTCCCTCGATCCATCTGTCTTTGCCATTCTGCGTCATACTGACTTTCACCTCTTTTTCATCCTCAGCCTGGGTATGAGAACAAGATATCTAATGTTTTCGTCTACATGGACTTAATGGAGTGTCACTTTTACCAAATAAACAGAACTTAGCAGTGTTGAAATCAACACTGAGTGTTATGCATTGTTCTTCTATTTAAATGGGTAAAAACTGGTTTGCTCATTCTATTCTCGTCCTTGCCCTCCATCTCACAGACACACTGACAACAGACCCATCTGTGAACAGCCCCTCCTTCCGAACATAGTCTGAAACAAAACATGATCATGCACAATTATCTGCCACACAGCACTCGGTGTTCGGCTGCCGCTACAAAAAGAAATTCTGTGCGAAACACAAAGATACATTTTAGGCCTAAAGTTACTCACAGTGTGGATGTAAACCACTAAGAAAGACAGACACACACACACACACACACACACACACACACACACACACACACAAGTTGTTACGCTGTATTACATAATAACAACATAATCAGAAGGACTGATCTCTTTCTTGGCTTTCTGTTATTGTTATTATTTAAAACTGCACACACGCGCACACACACACACATACACACACATATACAAACACAAACACCCTCTCAGGCACTTGTAGTGAATTGTACTCAAGTCGCTTCTCTCAGCATGTCGTTGTATGTAAGACTGCATGCTAATGAGATGCTAATTCTTTTCCTCCACTGGAGGAGATGGATGAGAATCAGTGCTTGTCTCTATTTTTACTCTTCTTTCCTCCTCTCATTTGTCTCCCGACTTCCCTCAGGGTGCCACAAAAACAAATTACCATGATCAACTACATTTCCCACAGCGCTCCTGCAGAGAGTAAGCTTGTACTTCTTTGTAGACGATGCATGAGAGGAGGTTGATGAAGACAGAGAGCTCTCACTCTGCTTCTGTTTCTCTGGGCTACACAAGGACCAGATGTCATTCTCTACGGAAAGAGTAGGGTGTCAAATTAGGTTCCAATCAACAATTAGTTTGATTATTGATGAATGATGGGCGAGCTTTTAACTTATTAATTTATCAAAAATTAAGGGGAAATGCCTCTCTCATTTTACCAAAGATCAGTAACATCTTCAAACTGCTGAACACTGAACACAAATTCAAAGCATAAAGCTCATTTTAAAGTCAACAAATCACCTTGTTCACTGCTTCTAAACATTTTGTACAACACTGGGTTAAACAATAAATGTAAGCTGTAGTCCTTAAGTCAACAAAAATAGACCTACACCGATAATATATAAAATATAGTAGGATAAAAAAAAATAAAACAGAGCAGTATAGCTCTTACATCTTATACACTGTCACCCAAGAAATAATTCTGTAGGGCATTTTCTAAATTTACATCTCCAAAAAAGATAGTGATGATTATACAGTCTTTATCTTCACATCAAAAGTTCGACATATGGGAAACACTTCATCAAGTTTGACTCATGTGAGCAGAGACTACAGAGTTTTTCACTACAACTTTTTTTTTTTTTACAGTAGTGATGCCTCAGCCACTGCTGTGAATACTGTGCACTAAAGGCAACGTGCACACACAGCAGCAGCGTCTTTTCACCATGGAGTCGTTGATCTTCTAAAGCAAAGAAGATCTTTGTTGTTCCCAGCAAACCTGCTGTCAGATGGGCTGGCTGCCATTAAGTAGCAGGCAAATCAAAGGTCAATGAAAGACCTACTGTTGACAGGATGACACGCAGAGAAACACTATGTGCGTGCGTGAGTATGAGTGTGTAGAGGGAGGGAGTAAACACACACTCACACATACAGTAAAACTCTTCTGTAAACATACTGACCCAGAGACACACACACACACACACACAAACACACACACTTCTTACACTGGCAACCTACAGAACCTTTTCCTAAAATGAAGACAGAAACCTTCCTGTATGTCACAATCCAATAAGCTAAAGCATCAAAACTTAAATAATACCAAACAGTATATTCAATGCACTCAGGAGGTCCAGTAACAGTTCTTCCATTTCCTTCAGCTTCCACTCCTTCCTTCCTTCAGCTATCAGCTTCTACTTCAGCAATGATTTTCCACATCTTTCCACATCTCCAGAGAAGTTGGAGAGTTACTACATCCAGCAAAATGCAATCCTCATTGTTGCTGCGACTGTTCATATTTGTATGTCATACTATTATTTTTTTGCATTAACAGTAATTATGTCCATGATTTCATCCTGAGTGACTTGATGCTGGTAACTGCTTCTTTAAACACAAGGTCACTGGCAAAACTGATTACTTGATGACTGTAGTGAAGCATTTCCTGCTACTAAATGGCATTGTTTCTAAAAGTATTTTTGAGATGATGACATATTTTCTGTGAACAGCACAACAATAAATGTGTACAGTAAAACTTCCAGCGGAGCTTTTCAACTGCATTACAGTATTTCTGTGGGGGCAATTTCTCTTTTACCAAACACAAAAGTTAAGTTTAACCAGACACATCACTTCCTTGTGCACTGTGGTGCTCTGGAACTGGAGAAAGTGGCACAGCAGCTAAATATAGAGTGACCGGGTCTCTCTCTCTATCTCTCTCTCTCCCTCTCTCTTTCTCTCACACACACACAAACACACACACACACACGCACATGGGCACGTACACACACACACAGTGAAAGAGGGGTTTTGGATGAATGATGACCCTACAAACAAAGAAGTGGAAAAGGAAAAGAGAAACTATCAAAATGTGTGAAATAATGAGACAAGTTCCCCTGTTGTAATTGTGCTGAGACAGCAGGGTGAGCAAAAACTAGGGGGAGGAGAGCAGAGGGGGAGTTGGTGAGAAATGACAGGTAGAAAGATACACAGAAGTTGGGAGGAAAGGATAGAGATGATAATGTCCGACCAACCAACGAGTCGCTGTCAAACACACTCTCATTTTCATCCTGTCTCTTATTCTTTATCTTATTTACTGCTCCTTTTTTTTTACAGCCTTCGTTTCCTCTGTTTTCTTTCTCATTTATTTAGAGCTTTAAAACAACATAAGATAAGAAAAAAGGAAAGTTAAATTCACTCCATCAGAGTAACTGAGGGATGCAGGAGAAGAAAAAGGAGAAGGGGGTTATGACCTCATAGTACGTCTATAATTACCACCCACTCAAACATCCACCACAGGATGTAGCATCGTACCTGTCAGCTGAATGAGGGTGGAGCCTGTCTGGGCAAACTGCCACTTGTGATTGGTTGCCCAGCAAATCATGCTTGATTATTCTTCCACAAATAGTGAAAAAATCCATAAACTGCTGCAGACTTGACTTTGCTTATGGAGAAACACAGTCCGCTGCTACCGTCAGCTAATGATAGAGTGACGGGCCGATGTGCTGAAGGGATCCCAATCCACTGTGGGCACGGTCAGAGCAGCTGAGGCTAATCCTGGGATTCCTGAGGGGAGATATTCCAATCCAGCAGACAACCAAAACCACCCATTTTGGTGTCGTCTACGCGTCCACACGGAAAAGCTGGTGCAAACATTTCCAGGCAGAAATGTGGCTATTAGTGTAGACTGTTTCAGTGCTGAGTGGGTGCACAGAGTTGGTGTGCACCTCATGTAGCATTAGGTGAGCTGATAATCTGCCTGCCTGTCTTTTGGAAAGGCAGGTTCCTGGAGGTAATCCTTAATGTGTAGGAGGGGCAACAATTATAATATGCCTGCACTGCATTTAGGCTCCCTGAGAAGCTGCTTAGCATCAGGAGGGAGACTTGAGATTGAGGAGTGAAACCCTTCCAGTGCAGGAGAGTCGAGATGAGATGTCTCCACTGGGGGAGTTGGGATGTGCCTGTACTGATAGTAACCTTAACAATGAAAAATGAAAAAACACTGAGTGCCTGTAATATCATTTAAAAAAAAAATTTGTTCTGTCTTTGTCATAGTAGGTGGTGGTAATGCACTTTCACACTTGTTGCCACTTGCCTTGAAATTGGAGAAATTTATAAGGTGAAATTGTATACTTTGTATGCTTCTGTTCAGTTATGGCTACAGACTATCTCTTCAACTCCCTGTAGCCGCATTTTGCTTTTAATTCATTGGTCAGAAAGTGTTCTTCAAAAGAAAACTTTTACTTAGGTTACAGTCCATCGGTTAACTTAACTGTAACTTCTGATGTACATATCATTGCTGTAATGGATGTATAATTTGATGATTGACAATGACGGGGATTCAGTGAGGTCACCAAAAGGATGTTTTTTCTTCTGATAATAAACATTTGCTTGGAGCACAGTTTTTTTTAACTTACTTTAGACAGCATCAGACATCATCTTGTAAATTAAAACAGGCTTTTTTCTGTTTCCTGACATTTTATAGAGAAGACAATCAATCAACTGATTGCAAAGACAATCAGCAGATGCTGAAAATAATCATTAGTTCCAGCCTTATTAGAGACTATCTGTACTTTGACTGGCAGGGCTGATCATTTAGAAATTGTGGCTGATTAGCAAATAAGCATTTACTGTAATCAATGACACTGAGAGAATTTTAGAGAATTTTAAAGTCTAAACTAGTCAAGAAGACTCCCTTCCAAAAAAAAACATAACATACTGACATGACAAAAACAAATTCAATATCTTAGGAAAACTGTATAATTTTATCACCAAGCACTGGCTCTTAAATAAATTTGATCATAGCAAAACTTTAATTTAATATTTGAAAACAATGACATGATTAAGTTATGATGTGGACATAATGGAAAGAAAAAAATATGTGCAACCCTAGCCAATGTGAGTCTTAAGAGTACAGTCACATTTCCTGCACATTGATAATAAGAGGGCAGCCCATGTGGGCAAATTAGTTTTTCGAAGGAACTGTCTGTTTTGGTTTCATTCTGAGTGCTGTCATGCATTAAGTTCTTGGGCATGCTAAATGAAAAGTAAATAACAAGTGCTTAATGTTTACCCTCCCTAGTGATGAAGCACAATGACTGACTATGGGAAACCCCAGAATATATAATTTCATAACACTCCTCATTCTATTAATATTCAATATTTCATTAGATAGAGCTGATGAGGTTATTACCTTGTTGATGTTGTCCTAATTCAAGAATTCTGTGTCCATTGCCAGGCCATAGATCCCAAAGAAGTAAGAACCAAAAGCTGGACAGTCTTTTCCAGGAAGTGTGTCTATTCCACACGATAGAAATGCACCACTGACAAGAGCAACCTTTCTTTGTCAACAGCCGGCCATAACACTTCCTGGGTCACTGCTCCTGAATGAAGAGGGCGGTGGCGAAATGCAGTAACCACTGATAGAGCTACTCCCCTCAGTGAGAAAGGGCAGGGGATGAGAGGGAAATGCCACAAGCGTCCATCATCCTTGTATGCAAACTACCACAACACGGTCAGTTTATCATTCCAGGTCAGGGCTGCTACTAGGTCGAGTGAGTGTGTGTGTTGGGATTTGTCAACACTCAACACACACCACAGAGGCTTGAGACTTGTAGGGGCCTTCGGGAGGTCAAGTGGGCATTAGGCTGACTAAAGCAACAAGTTTACTCGACAACAACACTACTACATGACTGCTCCAGAGAGATTGTGACAAATAGCTTTGGGAGGGGTCAAGGAGTGTGTGTGTTTCTGTGTTTAAAAAAAAGACAGAGAGAATGCAACAGCTGCCTATTCCAGGACAGATGGGAGGGTGGTATGGTCAGCCGTCATAGGGAGGGTGAAAGTTGCCTACATGCCACAAATAAACAAAACACACAGACATACACACACCCAGACCAGACACACACTTGCAGCGTCTTCCCTATCAGATTAAAGTGCAGATTCATACAGCAGTAATCTCATACAGGCCCCCCTGGCAGCTGACTTGGGCACATCATTTCTGAACCAGCTGTTATGGGTCAAGAGAAACCAGAACCATGCTCACATCCCTGCATTACTGTGGACTTCCCACATTCATAGCATGCCTGGAATTCCTTGCTGAGGGATGTGTGGGAATGGCAGGAATTCCTTGAGGCTGAAGGAGTGGACAGGAATAGGGCGTCCATGACCTGAACCGCTGACCTACATCCTGATCAGAGGCTGTGACAATCCGAGTTAGGAAAAAAATAGGTACGAAGCAAAGCTGTTCATTTGATTGCATAGTGAGAAATTCTTAAACGGAATTGATTCAGTTTTGACATTTTATGTAGATTTTATTGAAGTTTGCATGCTTTTTTTTTCGCCTAATCATTGTTTCAGAGGGATTTCTTACCTACCATGATATCTCTACAACGGAAAACACTAAACTGTATAGTCAAAATTAAAGATTCATGTCCATGAATTGGCATCCTATATTTTTCCAGCCACCTAATTTTAAAATGAGAACTTTGTAAAATGGTATTAAAGGTGCATATGCCGACGATATATAGCAGATATAAAGCATGATATTAAGCTAAAAGCTTAATATCCCAGAAAAAAAATCACCAGTCATTAATCTGCGTAGATATTGCTTAGTTGTACTTTGTACTTCAACAAGCAAGACAAAGGTTAGATCTTTTTGTTCTCTCTGTGTGCTACTTGTAATGTTATAAGAGAAAAGGTTTGGAGTATGAGGACAAGCCAATATGTTTGGCAAACATAACGCTATCCTGGATTATGGGTTTGGCTGAGGTTTAAACTTTCCCAAATCCAATAGAATAAGACAGACCCACTAAGGTTACCCAGCAAAAATGATGTATGAAATGCTCCTTGGACTTGGATTAATGCTGGATTCCAACTGTAAGTAATAAAACAGTAAGCTTGACAAGCTAAAGTTGAACAGATACACACATCACTTTACCCACTTACTCTTCTGCTCTTGTAGAGGGTGAAAAAAAATTAAAATCGAAAGCTTGACAGTTGCCTAGCTCAGGTCTCTAAAGCCATGATGTGACAATCACTTGGACTTAGTCAATTAGAAATTAAGTTTTACTATGTAAGAAGTAGTAAAAGGCGACTTATGTAGCAAAAGGTGACATTAGTCTTTCCTGTGACTTTATAAGACTTTTCCTGTGACTGAAACAGAAGCAGCCACACAAACTGTGCCTCCTTCTTCATCTTACTTTCTTGACAGTTTTTTCATCTGTTTCACTTTTTCATTTACCTCATCTTGCGACTTCTTAATGCACAGTCAGCAATCATGTCTCATTTATGTGACATTTATGTGACATACTTGTTAACAAGACAAAAACATGGAATTCTAGCCATATATTTCATCCAGTGAAGCTAAATCTGATCACAATTCATAAATATTGTGAGTTTCTCACTTAAACAATTTAGTCATATTAGGCAGTGAAGTCTGCATTGCTTTATGAGACACTAAAATTCTTTTTAAGGCAGGTCCCACTACATTTTTAGAGCCTACTAACCTTTTTGCTTTTATTTTAGCAAATTTCTACTCCTTATCACTGTAGGGATCCCTCAACCCTGCCTTCTTGTCTTATCCTAGAGAGCTAGCATAAACTTTTTTTAAAAGATATATTCCCATAGCACTGATTTCATGCTTCACTGAAAATCCAGCCCCTTTGATGAAAATGGGACTTCATTTTCTCTCAAGATGACAGCGTAAGCAGCACAGCCGGGGAATTTGTTTTCAGTCCTTTCGACTCGGACTCTCCACGTTCTGCTTGATTTTCCTCTTTTTGTCCCAAAATCTGAGTTCTGGCCTGGGAGAAAGCACACCATTTTTTTTTTTTTTACCCCAACCTCTTTCTGTTCTCTTCATCCGTCCAGACCTCTAATAGCAGGGTAGGCTAACCGAGCGAGGAACAGGCCAGCGACCCATACACAGCAGGAGAGGAGGGAGAGAGGAGGAGGAAGGAGGAAGGAGGAAGAGAATAAAGTGAGAGAAGAGAGAGCAAAAGAGAAGAGACAGCTTGTTATTGGTGCCAGGAGTTTGTACGTCCAGGTCTTTTAATGCCACCTAATCTCATTCTTCACAAACTGTGACGAGACAGAGAAAAGGCACTGTTGTCAACACTAAGCTTCTGTGTAAAAATCTGATAGAGAGGAAAACAACAACTGTATTTAATTTTATATACTTCCACATTTGCCTCCTGTCATCAGCGATGATTCAGTGCAACAAGCAGTAAACGGTTTGACACTGTATTCTGGTTTTCAGCTGTTGACTCCTGCTGCAGTTCACTGTCAACAGCCAGTTGCAGCTCTGTCTGCCGCATCCTTTTTCTACTGCTGCTATTCCAATCTGCACCAATACGCCATCTGGAGGTGACTATGAATTGAAATTTCATCT
>JAPZDY010000008.1:16555266-16573348 GCA_029783645.1 Ctenochaetus hawaiiensis
TATATAATTGACTGCAATTGTTCGCTTTTTTCAATGTATTTATTTTTTTAAGGTAATGAAGTGTAAATGGATGCTTGTCAAAAGAGAGATTGATTTATTATTGGTCTACTTCCTTTTTTCAATTCTGTATAACTATTCTTATTGATATATGAGCTTTGGCAACAACAATATCCTCCTTCAGCTAACAAGGTCAAGGTCAGAAAGAGGAAAAAGGAGAAATTTCTGAGAGATGGAAACAGTATTTCTTCACCAGTCCTTCTTAGTGTCTTGAAGACTTTTTGCATAATGGATTTTTTTCAGAAGTTAGACACCAGCTGTCAGTCAAATATGAGAAATGAATTCAGCTCCATCAACACAAACTGCTATTTCTCAGTCTGCCTCTCATCACCTTCCTCTACGGGGGTCACACTTGATTGAGAACATTTTGGGATATTGCTGCATCAGCAGTACTGTTTTTCTTGGAATCAGGGTTCAGTCTCTTTAGTCACAAGGCTCTGCTCAACTGATGTAAGCAGGCTGCAGGGTCAGAGGAGGCAGAGGCTTTCAAACAAGGAGCAATGACCCTCAGTGGGCCTAATAATTGTTATATTACTGCCTATAGCAGAAAGCACAGAAAGCTGAGTGTGTGTATGTGTGTCTGTGTTTGTATTTGTGTGTGCAGAGTCTGGAGGTACCTATTCAGTGTATCAGTGGGGTATGGCGCTTTACTGAATGCATCCAGCAGGGATGCGTGTGTCTGGAGGATGATGATGTTGTAGATCACCACGGCAACCAGCATCACCACCATCTTCAGCTCATAGTTGATCCTCAGGAAAACTGAGCATGAGACCAGACCCAGTATACAGCAGTAGATGAAGTACTGGAGACAGACAGAGTTTAGAAACACATGTATCACACAAATGCAAGTATTCGGCTTGAAGAAATGGCTGAAATGCAGCTTTATTTGTTTAACGTTAATTGCTTTCAGTCTGTATGATCAAGCAGCAGCGAGTCAGCCAAGCTACTGTACGCAGTTGTCAGGAGGCAAGAACAGGACTGCAGTTTGCATTACAATATACCAGTATTATTATGCAACAAACACATTTAATGCAAAAACAAATGCAAATTTTGGTTCTGTAAGATCTCCTACTGTTCATAAGATAAACAGGGCAATAAATGCAATTTCTATACTGTGAACAAGAAAACCTGGTACCATTGATGACTGTTGTAATCTTAATAGATTTTTTTCAGCTATATTAAAGGTTCCTCGTGAAGAAAAAACAGAGAGGGCTGTCTCTTTGAATTGTCTTTTATGGTAAAGAGACACAGCTGTGTAAAAGCAATGACTAGCTTTAGCAAATGCCTGGCAGCTGGTTTCATTTTTGTGTTCACACCAGGATGTGAGTTAACATGTCTATTTAAAGGTCTCCCTCAATGCTGCAGTATATGCCATAAAGAAAATCTGACTAGTATGAGCACAAATTTAAAATTTGGTAGGTGTACAGAAATTTGATTAAATGTCGATCATTTAGGCTCCTTTTTTGGACTCCAGATGTCAGTGATATGATTTACTTACATATATGACTTATTTACATATATTGCTACATACTGTATATACCCGTTTCCCAGCTCATGTTGTTGACTTCATGCCGCAGCACTTACCGGAAGATAAAACTTGTTATTTTGTGTGTTTTCATCCTGGTAGTCAAGGCTGTCATTAGTTAGATTCACTAGTGGGGTAGTTGTCAGGACGTCATCTGTGGATCCTCCAGGATCCTCCACAAAGAACTAAAACCCACAAAAAAACAAAACAAAAAACAAGACAAAACAAAAACAAAAAATAAAAAAATAAAAAACAAAGCTGACTTAACCCACAGCCTTACTGTCACAGCAGCCAGAACTGATTTTCATTCTGTTTTCACCAAAGAAAAGTCATGAAGTCATCAAATAAACAGAGCTGGAAGCAAATCAATGTCCCTCTAAGGCTGAATGTAGTAAACCGTCCATAAAACCTCAACATATGGTCAAAGACATCATATACAAATTTTATAATTTTAACCTTTATATGGCTATAAGACAACAAAGTGTCTAGTATTTTTCCTGTGGTATTTCTTTTTTCCCCAAATCTAATGATTAACTTTTCTTAAATAAGCATTTCTCATGTGTGCATCAGCAGGTGGCAGAGTGGAGCAGCAGGTCAAATACATAAAAAGTTCCTATATTGCATGACTGTTGTAGAGTTAGATGCATTCATCCATTATGAAGTTACACATTGTAATGCCTTGTACTGATGTACTGTATAATGCAGGAACAGATGACACTGAAAATGTAACAATACCCATCTCATGTTGGGGCTGCATTAAAAATGTAAATGCTTAATGTAAACAGATCCTGTTCCAGGATCTCAGGAGATTTTAGTGTCATTTTAGAGGCTTTTTCTCCCTTTGCATTATCTTAATTGTCACATTTCTTTCTCAGTGTGATCTAAATCGAATCAAACAATCAAATATGAAATTATTTCCACTAAACTACTGCCAGAACATGCAGTTCTGCAATCACTTCACAAATCTGTGGACCAGCCACATCCATGACACCAGGTATCTCACCATATTGAAGACGGCCATCACCAGTATAAGAGCAGTGGTTGTCATGGTGAGGACCAATCGTAGCCAGGGATTATTGGTGACAATGATACGGGAGGAAGTGGGGAACCAGGTTAGAGAGCAGAAGGACCCTTTCTTCCCCTGCTGAGGATGCAAAGAAACAGAGGGAACGATTTTACAGGAGGAAAGAGAAAGAAGCAGTGGATTGATCCATTACCAGCTACATCAACAGACCGCAATCTTTAACTACAATATGCCCTGTTAACAATAAGTTACCTAAATGTCTTGTTGGAGCTTAAACACACACACACACACTCTCTTTAATCAATTGTGCGTTCTCTCACCAATGACCCCAGCAGCCAGTTTTTAATTTTCAGTGTTAAAATGATGGTTACAAACTCGTCAAACATGACTCCTCTTGCTCTTTGTTCCTATGGAAGCAGTGTATAGACCTAATATCTAGGTCAGGGCAGATCCAAGTTCAGTGATTACTCTCAATTAATCAGAAGCGACCCACTCACTTGGTGATAACACTCTCTTCAGCAGCAAGAAGGAGCAAAATGGGTTCTTTGGGGAGAAAACAGCTACTGACTGACAATAAAACACTTTTGATAGGCTAAAGGAAAGCTGTAGCAGCTTGTAAATAACACCCACCCCTTCACTTGTGCTAGATAACAAACAACAGCAGTGAATCAATAGATGAAGGAGAATAAAAGCTATATTAGCTCATATAAACCTTTTAAAGAATGGCTGCTGGGCTGCACTGAGAGATGTTATTGTTTAGTTGTGTTGCTGCTGTAGAGGAACTAGTTACAACTTTAGATTCCAAGCAGTCTTTAGAGTTAAAAAGGTTGTGCTTGTTGTAGAAGTTGTGATGGTTTGTGTATTGTCTCTGATACGAAGGATCTCATAACATTTTTTTTTTGCAGGAGAGGCACAGTAGTAGTACAATGTAGTTTACATTTACTACTACCTTTTTGCATTTTACTCACTTCTATTAAAATAAGAGTCTCTGTCTTGATAATTTTGTACATTGAGGATAGATCACTTCACGACAGATGGAACCAATTTTGGTAGTTTTAAAGGTCAGGTCTGTGGGATTTAGTGGCCTCTAGTGGCAAAGTTGCAGATTCTCCCTGACTGAATAACTGCTAACTCTGCTTACTGTCCCATCCAAGTGTGTAGGTAAACCTACAGAGGCCTCGAAACCCCTCAGAACACAGAGGGCCTTCTTATGAGGCCAGAGTTTGGTTTGTCTGTTCTGGAAGAGGAAAAGGACCTTTTCTCTCAGTTTATGAAATAATCTCAGTCTAAGCCGGACGAAAACCCAACAGTTCTCATTCATAGGTGATTATACGCTAATGAAAACATACTTGTGCGTAATGTTTTTAATTTCCTCCATATTCTACAAATGGACTGCTCTGAATGATACACAATGGGCCCTTGAAGTTGAACTTAGTGTTAGCTAAAGCACATTTAATGGACAAGTGTAGAAAATTGAATTCACGTGAAAGAAATGTACAGGCTGAATTAGCAGATTGTCATGGACATGTGTGAGGCATCAAATTCATACTCAGAGGAAACATATGTTTACAATAGAGCCCAAGGCTTAAACAAAGATTAAAAAATCTAACATCGATACATGGGCAATGTACAATGAGTTAAATCAACATTTCCTACTGTGGCTAAATGTATAACCTGAAGGCCAAGTCATTTATTAAAATGTTCATTTTTTATCTTTTAATAGTATAGGACTGTAATTATCCTCAGAAAACATCTTGCGAGCTGTAAACTATTGCCTTTATTTTTTAATGTACATGAGAGAAATGATTTGTGTTGAGTGCATACAATAATTTATCGTAACATCAAGGTCAGACATGAGCCAATGCTGAAGAGATTCTGAATAAGTTTAAAAGGTTTTCAAACTAAACAGACATTACATTTACAAGATATTGCATTCTCTGTATGTTGTTGTGTTGCACTGAAACTGTCTGCAGAGGGCAATATGTCAATGAAGAACTACAATTACAAGCTATTAAGTTGCAGGCAATATTATAGACAACTTTGTAAAGTGTTGAGAAGTGAATGTTGGTTAAACCTCAAGGAAAATGTGTCGTCAGCATATAGAGGACCAGAGCACTATTTGCAAGTCAAAGCTCAACATAAAAGAAAACAAACTTTTCAGATTTGTAACACTGGAGAGGGACATGAGCTGGGGAGAGAGAGGGGATGACATTCAGCTAAGAGCCCTGGCTGGAATCAAACCCAGGCCACTGTGGTAAGGACTTGGCCTTAATAACAGATTTGGCAAGAGTGCGTGTATGCAATTGTGTGAGTGTGTGTGTGTGTGTTCACTAAATCCATATAAACCCACCAGAATGTGACCAGCAAAGCAAAGCAGTAGGATCAAAGCCAGCAGCAGGAATGCCAGGCCAAAGGAGATTCCCAGCACAGCAGTTCTGCAACACATACAAACACACACGCACGCACATTAGTTTAAACTCTTTTGGCACTGCCTATTCCTCTGTGGTGCCGTTCAGAGCAATAAATGCAATGCAATCCATTTACATTAAGAAAAACGCATCTTTGGATTGTATAGTAGCATATTGTTTGTGCTTTGTAATGCTATTCTGTATGTGTATTATTTTTTTTTCTGGCGGAACACAGAATGGTTGATTTAAGGATCCCTGCCATAACCCAGATGATGTCACGTCTAAATGTGCAGAACGATGCGCCAACAAACAGAGCAAAAATAAAAAGTGAGAGAGAATTGGACAATCAATGGCCTCTCAGATGCTGAATTACACCTCTGGCTCCTAGCGGCAGTAAATTAGCATGGCTGTGTATTTCTCTTCTCTCCATTAAAGAGACGACACACTTTGATTCGCCTGATCTATAATCACTACCCGACATGGTGCCCTTTCATCTCGACCTGCCTTTTAACGTCTTGCCCCCCTGCCTCTCTCATTTCAGCATGATCCTGTGGATGAGACAGCTGGCGTCAAATGGCTTTTTCACATTTAACCCACTGCCACAGCTGGAGTCTGCTGATGCTACGGAGACTGAACAGTGTCGATCCTGTGAAGGGGTAAACACTTACTTGGGCAAGACGAGGACTTGCACTATGAAAATACAGCAGAATATAAGGCAGGCGCAGGTGACATAGTACTTGAAGGCTGGTAATGTTGTGGATCTGTACTGTTGAGGAAAAGATAAGGCAAAAAATTGGAAAATTGGACACACTGATGTTAGGATGTGAAACACATCAGCTGTAAAACATGCTGAGTCAAAGTGAAATCAACAATGTACATTTGCAAGTTAAAATATAGCAATTTTCCATGCGGATTGAAACAAGTATGAAACAAAAAACAGGCTATAAACGATGAGAAAAATATTAAAGCTGAGGACTTAGTCCTAATTTGAAACATATGGTGCATTTTCTGTGTCCTATAAGATTGCAGAGCCTCCTTATTAAAAGCTGTTTCACTGACAACTATACAATTGCATTGATTGTTTCCCCCAGTGGACCATGCTGGCTGGTTTGTATGCATTCACCAACCTCTTTCTCCAGAGCTTTGTTGTGAAAGAACAATGAAATCCTCTGGATGTCCTCAGACTTCAGCCACTGTCTGGAGATACAAAACAAACAGATTCAGAAAATAATGAGGGACCAGGCAGTGGGTTGCATTATGGGGTATGTAAAAAAAAATCTGCAGCTCTTCAGGGTGCTGTAATGATTCAAATACATGATACATGATAAATGTAAATACAATGAGTTCAGTATTAACATTACTGCTAGTTCAGTTTAGTCATTTACAGTTTAGTCATTTTTACTTATTCTTATTACAATTTTACAGTTTAATGTGATGTGCAGAGACAATACCTTATTTTAAGTGAATAATTATAATGAAAAATAGAATCCCATTGTAAACGTCCTGGTGTAAACTATATTGGGACTATTGTGCATTTGAGAGGTATTGTTATGATTTCTTTTGCATCATAAAATACAGAACATGTCACAAGATATTAAAATCAGTTATTTATTTTGTTAATAATATTAGACAAAATTAAATTGTCAAATTTATAAGACAAGATAAAACACAACTTAATCCTGAAAGAATTCTGTTCTTTGATACACAGATGTGTCAGAAGTTGGTAGTATGGGCTCAACTCTGCATGGCTGTGATAAAATGAAGAAACAGAGGAGGTCACAATCTGAGAAAAAAAATGGCTGTGATGATTTTTTACATGGATGAGACCAAGGAATCATCTGTGTTCCAAATATTTCTGTTGCTAATATCAGCCATGTTTTAGCTTATCAGTCATGTAAGATAATATTAACGTTGCACAAGATGTTTTGCTGTCCCCATTATAGACATTTGCTGTTCTTAAAAAAGGCAAAAAAACTTTAGAAAACATAAAAACTTTGTGCATAATTCAGACAGATTTTTTAAATTTTCCTATTTAAATTCATCTTTTCTGGTTCAAAATTTTGACAGACATGAAAAAAGACACAGGGCTTAAAAGGCTTCTCTGGCTCATTTTGGTTAGTCTGTAATAACTACGGGACCATAATCAAAGAACTCTAAATGAAGCTTCTTATAATGTAATTTTTCTACTGCATACTTTGTATCGGCAGTATTTATCAGAGGTGACTGTGCATTACTGTGAAGAAAAAAAGCAGAAATTGGATTTGCTGTAGACACGATGCTCACTTCTGCGAGTTGATGCCATCGATGGTGCGAATCATTCGCTCATTGAGCTCCTCCTCAAACCTCCTCCTTTGAGATTTGGACCTGGGTTGAAGAGAGGACAAATTTAATCATGAGATGCAGAATAAAAGGAATGAAAGAGACAGAGTGACTCCATGTGACTGAATGCACAGTTGCTCCCAGATTACCTTTCTCTTCTTTGGAAGTGGTATTGCCCCATTGGAACATCCTGAAACAGGAAATGGACCATTGATCAAACGATAACTTATATCCATGTGGGTATGTGTGTGCATATTCAGAAAACCGAGAGCACAGCATTGAACTTACTGTTGTGTGGATCTTGCCATTGTCTGTGGTCATGCTGTCTCGATGATGGAGGTTGGCGAAGGGCTTTGCAGCACCCCATGACTCCAGGTATCGGGTCATTCTGACAGATGCCCTCATCTTGCCACCGTCCAGAGAAGGACGAGAGCGTACACCCAACAGAGGGCTGTGCCTTTCAGTCTAAGAGAACCAACAGGAATAGAGAAGGACAGGCGACAAAACAAAGAAAGGAAAGTTATTCATAAAGTGTCTTTTACAAACTTTAGTCACAAACTGAACAAATAGAACAAAATTAAACCCTGTTTAAATATACCACCCACAGTGCCCACAGAGTACACAAGGTCAAAATATCTCTGGCATTGTGAGAATGCATTTTACACTTAAAAGACCCTGAGTAGAGGACTCAAGCGCTCGGCTGTGGCGTGAGAGGATGCAACAAGATTTTGGGATGATTTTAAATATCAGGAAGCCAGTGCAAAGAGGTAAATTTAAATAGCAACCCCTGTAAAATTAGACCAAATTAGACCAAAACGCCTATTAAGGATTGTTCAAGGTAATTTAAAAGCTGTTCTTGGACCACTGGAGTACATGCATGGGCTCTTCTTTGAAAGGTAAAATCTATTCTAAACACATTTGAAAATAACTTCTCTTTTGATGTACTCCCAATTGTTTGCAGATGACTAAAAATGGGAATTATTAGCTTCAAAGCACAACAGTAGCACAGCATAAAGCCATATTTAGGCCTAAATCAATCAAAATGATAACAGTTCCACATAAAGTGAATATTTACACGATTTCCTAGTGTAGTATCGAGTATCTGTCCACATGTTTTCCCAAGGGCAGTTTTCTTGGTGAATATCAACATTTATACTTATTCTATCTACAGTGAGACTATCTATATTTCATTTAAGGCATTATTCTTTTATAGAGGTTGTTTTATTTATTTTAGGTCGTTTACTACATTTTAAGAAGAAATGAGAATGAATGAAAGAATGAAAATCCCTTTGAAGAGGCACTTCCCTTAGTAGGACAGATGCAGCATAAGAAAGATTTGCTAAAGGAGGTAAAAAAAAGAAGACAGTTGCCCAAACCTGATGAAATAAAAGCATGTAGTAGCATCTCCAGTACATTTCTTCCTAATGTGAACAATCAAAGTAAATAAATTGGTCAAAAATCACACCAAGGTTGCAGTCTGGACTGAGAGGACGATGATGAGGCACCAAGTCTTGCTCAGAGAAGGTTAACAGAAGCAACTCAAAACTTCAGCTTTTTGACTTTTGACTTTAACTTTTGCTACATCTAGTTCTTGGGTGAACTTCAACAGTTGTTTGGTACAGAAAGTTGATAAAGTTAATCAAGTTTGAATGAAAAATACATTCGATTAGAATCAGTATAAGATGACAGGAGATGTTGCTTTAACTACTAAAAATTTGTCCTCGTGCAGCAGTTAATGGAGAATAAAGTGGATCCCATGACTAATCCCTGCAGGATCTGTCACTGTGAATGTTTTTAAAATATTTTTTTTTTCAAATGTCATGCAAACCGTTGTCCATTGCGATTTACATGGGTGAGCTGTAGTGCATTAAGTCAAACTGAAGTGAACAATGCACCACACCTAATGTCAGTATTATGCCGCTTGAGTTTGAATGTGTCTTTACATACTGCATCTTGTAATTAACCATCTACTTAAAGTATAACTTTTAAAATGTTTAAAAGATATAAACACCCACATACACAGAGGGCGAGACCACGCAAAGCAGTGGTGGAATGAATTTCAGTACAATTAATCTTAAGTACAATCATTTCAGGTACTTGTATTTTACTTGAGTATCTCTAATTTATGACAAACATCCTCTTCACTACATCTCAGATGCATTTTGTACTTTTAATTCCACTTCAGTGTTTTGACAGCCATAGTAAATTAATTTTTTATGTTCAAATGTTGCACACATCTCCTGTCCAGTTCTTATGTTGTATTTCCCAAGCTGGATGATTTTTGAATTTGTCCAGTTTTATTTGGCAGGTTGAGAAGATGTTTCCACTTTTAAGACAAACTATTCAAACCCCCCTTGAATTGACTAGAAAATGCATATTCACAAAACTTATAACTTTCTGAGCTCATTACAAGCTGATATTTTAGAGATGTGTGGTTCTCAAACGACAGCCAGGCTACAAACAAATAATGATCTGATAGAATATGATGCATTGCTATTGATTGTACTACACAGCAAAATTATATCAACCATACAAATCTACAACAGTAAAATGCAACATAAGACATCAATGTAGCAGCAACCCAAAAACATCATATATAACAGTAAAACACTAGTTTTACTGCACAAGTACTTAAGACATTTAATGTTATGTGAAAATATTGCTACTGACACTTGCATTCTTTTTCAAAGTAATATACTGAATGCAAGACTCAACAGTATTGTGGTATCCCTATTTTTACAAAAAAAATATTCATTAATTACAATTATTGGGATAATAATAAGACAATCTTGAATCTTGAACTAAGGTTAAGGGTTTGATTACCTCTTCGACTACTACAAGCAAGTTAAGGTGTATATACATTACATCCAAACAATCCATGTACATTTCTTTCTTTCAGAGCAAGATGAACATCAGTTCATGCTCACACTGAGTGGGTGTAAGGTAAAAAAGGACTAGGTACTTTAGGAATAGTGATCAATTGACAGCTCTTGACATCTGTGACCTGCATGTCAATGTTTTAAGTTTCTTAGTCCACTTTAAGAGCATGAATCAGCTCTGCTTTTATTTTGGCATGTGTGCTGAGTGCTTCTCTCTGACAAACACTCCATCACTTCACCGATGATTGAAACACTGCTCTGCACTGAGCCGTACAGCAGTGAAAGTCAAAGTTTTTTTATTTTTTTTGTCATTTTTATGTCAAACCGGAGTGGGTAAAACCTACAAGGATCTGTTACATGATGTTACTTGTTCAAATAATTTATTCGCTGTGTTGTGAATGACCAAACATGGCATATCAGCCTGTAAGAACTGGAATAGACACTGTCAATAATAGTGCTCATTTCCCGCGGGTGTACTGAACAGTGTCAATCAATGACAAGGACAGTGGAGACGACACCTCCTGCGACCCATGCTCCATATTTGGCCCTGATTTATCTAAAGGCTCCTTAAAAAAGGTCATTAACCATCCACAGCATTTATACCTATATCTATTGATATCAAAAAGCTATCTCTCATAGAGTAAATAAAGCATAAAGAGTGACATCTTGTTGAATTTTTTTTTTTTAGATTTCCTATCAGGTAATGCAGTTATATCGTAGGAATACAAGTCAGCACAGTGGATGTACCCAGAGTTTCAGATCAGGTGTAAAACCAATGGTTTAGTTAGTTACTGTAAAGTAGGCATCTCTACTCAAGTGTTTCTACTCTGCATTCATAGGTGGGATACCAGGATGAGTGTAAATTTTTCATGTAATGCACTACTTCTCTGCAATGAACAAAAAGTGGAATTTAAAAGGTAGCTGATAACGTGCAGCTTGTATAATGACCCGAATAACATCTCATTTCAAAACTGAACGTCTGGTTAAGTTACAACACTGGATTATTGAAACAATTTGCCCACTGAGGAAGTGTTGACATATGTGATGTACAAGGTGTTTGTTGAATGTCAGCACACATAAATGACTTCTCCTTTTTTTGACGTTCTGCCAGGGGATAATTATGACAGTATTAAACAAAACATGCTTCCTTATTTACATTGACATTTATGTTGACAGTTTATGAAATCTAGGTCAACAGTTTTGTTTGTTTTTTTTTCGCACTTTTCACTGCAATATGCTTTTATTAAGCCGGAAATATGCATGAGAGGAAGTCTTTAAACAGTCTGTGGTCAAGCCCTTTGGATTGGAATCAGAATATGAAAATAAAAATGCAAAAAGGGAGCTGATGATCATATTTGGAGGAATGAATGCTGAAAAGACACCTTTTGTGTCATTGATGGCAAAGATACACTGGAGAGCATGAAGTCCTGAATTTCTTGAAAGAGAGATGCTTCTGAGAACCCTGAGGTCTATGAAGCAAGCAGAGAGTGAACACAGAACGCCTGAGGGAGGAAAGAAGGAAGGTCTAACTGCAGATATTTAAAGAGGTGGGTGCATCAGAGCCAAGTGATGGAGGGATAAAGATGGCAGAGGACTGTTAAGGACGCCTATTTTTTTTGCCAAGCCAGGAAACCGAGCATAGACTAGATGCCAGCAACATATTCTTTATATAGAGATGTTCTTGGGAGAAAGTTCAAAGAAGAGGCAGATCTAATAAATGTCCTTAAGCAGCCCTTTATGTCCTCGTTTGACAGGGCGAGCTGTTCTACGTCTACAGCCACTAACATCGCCTCAAGCATTGAAAGGGATCTTCTCTTACAAGAGTGACTGAACACCAGATAACTTGTTGTTCAACTGATAACAAACTGTCACTGGTGCCCTGCACACCAACATTATTTTCCTATGTTAAAGTTGTTCAGCTGCCTTCTGTGCTCCTGGCAGGAGGAAAAGGCGGCGTGGGATTTTTTGTGTAAACCTGACCTGCACATTGAAAAGTTTGCAAAGCAGCAGTGCTGAAAATAGAACCTCATATTCTTGCATCCAGGCTCATTATGTCATCATGAACTAAAACACACCCACCATGAACAGTTACTGCTGCTGCAAACTGGCAACTTTTGATGTGAATATTTAAAATGAATCATATTGGGATAAGTAAGATAAAGCTGATATCTTTTTCTTAGCTGATCTCAACTTTCAATGAAATAAGAATTATTTTCAAAGAATCCATCATGTTTATTTATTTAGTTTTTCTTTAGAAGTTGTGGAAGTTTTTGAAACCACATAGAAAAACTTTTAATCACTGAATTTGGAGATAAAGCAGGCATGAAAACAGGTCAGGGGTGAAAAAGGTGAGAATGATAAGACCCCTCTAGAGGGGTCCAGGGGCATGCTCCCCTGTAAGAAAATTTTAAATATTTCATATTTAAAAGCATCAATCTGATGCATTTTGAAAGAAAAATCAAGCAGAATTACAAGACAGTATGAATGTATAATAAAGTATTGATCTATACATGGTTACATTATGCTAAATAAGAAATGAGACTGACAACTTCTCTCATGAAATGCGCAACAGCACAACTTTAATAGAGTAACAGTGGCGAAAAAAATAAATAGTACTCAATAGTTATCAAAATAGTGCAAGAAAAAGATAGTACTGTATATTCCCTGGTGATACATTCCTAAATAACATCACCATCACTCATCAAATTCAGTCAGGCAACTAATGTAGCTATATTCCACTTTCCAAATCGGCGATGCTTCTTCTTTTCAGCTTTTGAATGCTTTGGTCTGCAAAAGGAACTGCTTGTGTACTTCACAAACCAATCAGGTAGCAGTATTCCCCTACCTTCCCAGAGAAAAAACTGGTGATGTGAGGCCCTTCGCGCTAATATTTCAATGCTCTCATGCTTGTAAAGTGAATGTTTTTATCGACTCAAGGCTCCCTTCAGGCACACGCACATGTTCACTGATAATCTCTGGTATACCTCCAAAACAAAACACAAAACTCTAATGTTTAAACCTAAGTAATGGTTTATTGTATTGCTGTTGCGATGAGATGCATTACATCTATTTTGTTCATCCACTGTATCACAATTTTAAAACCTGCAATCACAAATTTTACCATGCCACTTTTATATCCACACTGCTTCCCTAACACAGTACTTCTTGACTTGAGTCCTGAACTAATCATAAAATGAGTAAATCTAATAACAGCAACAGCATTTCAAAGTAAAATTATAAAACAGTTAAAAAAAAAAAATAGAAAGATTAGTAGTGGCTATTCTACATAAATCAAATTTATCAAGTGGTGTCATACATGTTTACAACAGCAATCCTAGTGCTAGTGCAATCCTATGCTTTACATAGATTTAAGCCTAAATTTAGGCCAATTTAGGCCTTTTGGTTAAATCCTAACATTGCTAATAGAGACGATGCTTACTAGCTGATGTTTAGCAGGCACAATGTGTACAATGATTAGCATCTAGTTTGTGCTATTATTTGCTTATTATCACTCAACACAAAGTCCGACTAAGGTTGGAAATTTTAATTGCAGGTGTTTGATTATGACCAAAAATAATGAGCAGGATAAGAAGTTAAGGGATCTCTAAAGTTATTCTGTTTTGGGCGACTTGAATGTTTCCATCAAATATTACTACAATCCATCTGATAGTCAATGAGATATATTACTCAAGACAACTCTAATGTCAAACTCATGGTGATGTTACTTTAAAATTTAGAGGGTCACCAAACTAAGCAGGTTTCATGGAAAGCCTGCACAAAATTCTTGTCAACTAATCAAACTAATTTCAGTCAGAATTAACTGTGGACAGACAGACCAACTGGGCATCTATAGAGCAACACTGCTAGCATGGAGAAAACTGAGTAGCCTGTAATACTGTAAAAACCATGTACGGTAACTGATGATATCTGACCTTTGGGTTAATAACCAAGAAGGTGATGACTCCATGTTCTTTCAGGTAGGAGTCTCGGCTCTGTCCTTCTCCAGGCTCCACCTTATATGAGCCCTTCAAGTGCTCCAATGTAACTGAAGAGATGTGGACCCTCCTGGAGATGAGACAGGAAGGAATAAAAGGACAGATGATGAGAGGTTAAGAGCATGCGTCACTGTGCCATCAACAGATCTATCAAACATATCATTTTCTTTCCAGCTCCAGAACTACTCTAACTCGCAATTCTCTTTTTTTGGCTTTGTTTGTTACCATTACAAAGAGGGATGGAAACAGGAAAATGTTTTTTTTCCAGCGGGCATATTTTTTCAGATACCTTTCAGCAGGCATAAGAGGAGACAAACCATTAGAGGCCCAGTGAGACAACATGGCTGGAGAGCTTATTTTCAGTGAAGCACACACCTAACCACCAGTCAATTTTCCCATGCTGGTTACAGTGCTAGGATGGAGGACCTAATGGCCACAGAACAAACGTAGAGCTGATTGGTCAAACGAGGTATAATTGTCTGAAATGTTTTGGACGGGGAAGAATTCAGTCAGACATATCCCATGTTCCATGTCAGTCTGTAAACATGAGCATTTTCTGTTGTAAAACAATTTGGTAATGGGGCAAGGAATAAATGATTCATGCAGTGCACTTATATAAAAAACATTTGTGTTGATTGTGTTTGTCCTTGGTGCTGATGCAACACATCAATATGCTGTTCCCTCAGGTGTATCTTCATATTTGGTTTTAAGGGGGTGGTTTTCTGATTCCAGCCAACATTGATTTTAGAACACTGATGCTGATATGAATATTTTTCAGCTTGGACTGCTTCATGAATCATGTTGATTACTGATGAAACTACCCATTTCCACATGCAAAAAAAATTAAAAGAGCAAAAAATGTTTGTAATGAGTGTTATTTTTTAATGGTTATAAAAAGCTTCCAAATTAGCCTCCTTCAGACATTAACTCTCTACTGAAATTCAAGTTAATGATACAGTGATACTGCTCACCACTGGGACATGCTCATCGCCTCTTTAGGCCACATGGAACTTCGGTGGACCAAATGGGAATTCTCTGACTCGCTAAAGTGTAGCTCAACATTAATCACTGAGAGAGCAGGAAGTGTTAGTGAAGTCCCAAAGCATAGCTTCCTGTCTGGTTTTACAAATTGGCAACTTTGCAAGTAAATCCCTTCAGTTTACCAACGCTGCAACACTGACACTGCAAAAGCACTGAGATTTACCAAGCCATTTATGAATATCGGTTTCATCTTACCCTGGCACTCCTCCTGCCTCCATATGATTGGCTAGTGTTACATCATGTGACCACACATCGTACTGCCACTTGCGAAGGCCAATCACACCGCACAGGACATTCCCAGAGTGAACACCAACACGCATGTTGATATCGACCCCAGTGGCATCGCGGACCTTCCTGTGGAGTATAGAAAGGAATTACTTTTTAAAGGAGTAGTCATCATTTTGAAAAATGTGCTTGCCCTCTTTCTTTCAGGAAGATAAGAAGATCAAAATCAACCATGAGGTCGAAAATAAAAAGCATTCGCCTAGCTTAGCATTAAGACTCACTCATTTTCAAGCTGGTCCCATTACAATTAACACATCATATCTCATGGATTTTAAATAAACACAAAGATTAAGATTTTTTTTTTCCATTTACCATCATCTGGGTAATTAATGAGGTCTAAATGGCTGCAGGGCATCTATTAAGTTCTCATATGCTTTAATGAGTAGTGTTAAACAGAAATATCTCCCATTAACAAGTCATTTCTCAAGTTCTTCCTGTTTACTAGAGTAATGAACATCTTTTCCAATGTATTATGACCTTGTAGGATAACAGTGATTGTTCAAGGTAATAATCAAACCCTCTGTAAAGTGTTAACAAATAAACCGAGTTACAGATTGTGAAGAACTTCAGATTTTGATTGCAAGACACACCAAAATAAAAATAAATGCTCTGTGTTATTTTGTCTTTGACAAGTGACTATGCCTCATCAGGCTCTGTGCCTTGCATAATATTTTTCTATTTTAGCCATTTGTAGACTGTCACTGCCAATGCTGCCACTAACCAGACATGTATTTTGTGATATTATGTCAAAATGATGGATGACTTTTAGCTTCAGTTGGGTTAGAAAATCCTCCAAAACTGCCCTGGAATACAGACTTTGCTCCATTATGTCACAGGTGGAGGACATCGAATGGCATCTTTCATTTGACTGCAATTAAAGGTCACTGCCAGCAAGCAAACATCTATAAAACTACTGTGTGTGCGTATGTGTGTGTTCATGCATGACTGAAAGACACAGAGAAAGAGAGCAGAGGGGAGGTGCAGAATGGCAATATTTTTCATTTGTTTGAAATGTTTATTTGTTCAGATGGGAGGCTTATCATATTGAATTCACGTTGTGTTTGCTCTGGACTTCAAACAGAGCTGAAATAAAGTCTGGCATTCTTTCTGCTCAATCTGTTTGACAGGGTGTTTGTGTTTGTTCTTTTGTTTGTGTGTGTGTGTGTGTGTGTGTGTGTGTGTGAGAGAGAGAGAGCGAGAGAGAGAGAGGGGGAGAGAGTTGGAGAGAAAAAGAGAGGGAAATCTGGGATTTTACTTGATGGCCTCACACATATCCAAGCCCATCTTCACGCAGTTCCTGGCATGGTGAGGCAGAGACTCAGGCAGACCAGACACACAGTAATAACAATCTCCTAGGATCTTGATTCGCATACACTCGTTTTCCTTACAGAGGGACAGGAAAAGAATGGAAAATGGGGATTAAGTGCACATTTATCATTAAACTCCAACATTGTCCACATTGATCAGTATCTTAAGTAACAGTTAACTTTTTTCATTTATAAAAAGCCATTTCTCATGCTCTCTCTCACCTCCACACAACCCTAATGCACACACACAGTCACATCCATCAAGCCCAGAATCATACACCCACACACCTGACACATTAGCTCTTATTCCACATGTGGGATGTGTAACAGCTCATCGTTAGATCTGGTTTATATAACTTCGCAAGGCGGAAGGACAGAGCTGCTGGACACAAAAGCTGAGGGAGCCTGACTCAACTGTTTAGACCCGCATAGCAGCACCCATGAGGCTGCGAGATAGATTCCGACCAGCCCACAGTGCTACAACCTACAGCAGTTAACAAGCACAGTGCTCGGGGAAGGTACAGCGCAGAGGCCGACACTCGCTGCAGGACACAGAAAACATTTATTTCAAGGCTGCACTTCAGCTGATTGACAGGACAAAACAGACTCTGTGGTCTCTTCTTGTTTTTTGTATTTAAATAATCTTTGCACGCTATTTAAAATGGATCAACTGTTACAGACTTTAAAAAATCAGTTTTATCTAACCTCCATGCTTAAGGAAAGTCAGGAGAAGGTTCTTACTTCACAAAGTGCTTCTTCTGAGGAAATGGTGTGTGCATTCCCTAGGGCCTGACTCATTTCTACATTTTTATTCATTTCTGCTGGCGTGAATTTCATCTGAAGTACACAGGGTGTCCTTGTGTATTAAATGTAAATAAAGTGTGTCAATAAGTGTATAAATATTTATAAATAAAGATGGGCAACCTTGAGTTACCTTTGCAATCTGGTCAAACTTGCCAAAGAGTTCATTCAGCATATGCACAAGTTCACCTGGGGAACAGTCACTCGCCAGCCGGGTGAAGCCCACAATGTCTGCATACAGAATGCTGTGGAAAACAAAAACAAATACCATAACTTTTTATAGTGCTGTTTAAAGAGAGGCATTAAAGTTTCACCGTTGCTGTTTTATCAATAGAAAAACTCATATATGAAGCACTTCTGTATTTGTTACATTTGATATAAGTTACTGGAATGAACCTGAATGCAGTGATGTTTGGCAGCACCACACAAACTATAAAGACG
>JAPZDY010000008.1:16582183-16601219 GCA_029783645.1 Ctenochaetus hawaiiensis
AACTCCCATGAATTAATTTTTAACTTTCCCCACCCAATGCGCCACTGGCGCGCAGCGCAAAGTGTAAGATAGAGCCCTTAGACTTTCTGTTGCTAGGGAAGCCGAGGTAAGTAAGGATGCTGATGCCCCAGCAGATTTAGTGTTTTGAAGGTCTTGTACAGTTTGCCATAACCTTCAACTGCTAACCCTGAAGCTCCAACTCTGGTAAAAAAAAAAAAAAAAAAAAGGAGGGTAGAAGGGCTGTTGGTGTGTGTGAAGTCCAGTTTGTTTTGGTGGTTGTGGGACTCAAGAGTGGAAAACCAATTTTGGGTATGTCACCTGCTTCTGTCTGCTTTGCAGGCAGCCAGACACACTTCATCTCCACAGGGCCTGAATCCTAATATACACCCTCAAACACCTCCAGATGGGAACGACTGTCATCATCTCACTTCGGCTACTTCTATGACTTCTCTCCCATGCTCTGAGTGCTTAACCCTCCTCTGTGTTTCCAGACTTACTTGCCACCAAACACTTAAATGCCCATGTTAAAAACATTTTGCTTCTTGCTTAATTTAGGATTTATTCATGTAAGCAGTTCAGCAGCTCTTTTGTATTAAAGCACACCATCGCTTTTCATGAATGTGCCGGCTCACACTCACGCACAGGTCAGTGTGACTTGATTCTGGGGTGCCAGGTGTGGCAGCCATGTTCAATCTGCCTTCTGGAAAGAGCTGTGGCCTTCAAACAAATTGAATAAAGTCCAGGCTCACAGGGTAATGCAGCTAGATGATGGTAGACGCAGCTTTTACTGAATGTGGACAAGAATTTTTTTTGTCTGTGCAGAGAGATGGTGAAGAGACCAGTGTGTTTGGGGGTGGGGTGAAGGGTTTAAAAGCGAATGACCGAGCAGAGCACGAGTTTCTCCCCTTGTTTTTTTCTATCTTTTTTTTCATGCCTGTTATTAGCTCTATGTGCTCCATCAGACATGCTGTTCTCTCAGTAATCACAATCAATCCATCCCGCTGAGAGCGGCTGCAATTCCAGCTGTTTTTTTTCACCAAATAGCTACTCCCCTACTTTTCTTCTCTCTTCTTTCTTTCTTACCTTTAGGTCTTTGTGTCAATCTTTTTTTCTTTTTGTTTCATGAAGTAAAGATGCAAAGGTACAGAAAACCAGAGTATTCCAAAAAAGGTAGATAGATAGATAGATAGATAGATAGATAGATAGATAGATAGATAGATAGATAGATAGATAGATAGACAGACAGATAGATAGATAGATAGATAGATAGATAGATAGATAGATAGATAGATAGATAGATAGATAGATAGATAGATAGATAGTGTCAAAGTCATAAAGCAGAAGAGAGTGATTAATAATGCAGAATGATTATGCTCTCACAGGTGGCTGAAGGTAAAAATATCTTCACCCCAGAGAAGGGTAGGGGGGATGAATGGATTGAAAAGAGGGGAAGTTTGGACACGGTGGGGTGGGTGGAGGTTCTTAATAAGAGAGGAGGAGGCAGGTGGAGAAGCTGGGGAGAGAAAATGGGATTTGATGAATAGGGCGAGACAGGGCACTAGCATGAGAAAATAGGATTCCTGAGACAGAGAGAGAAGGAGTCTGGCGCTGAAAACTAATGTGTCTGTCCGCTGATCTGCTCACCTCCAGTTCTCATCAGGCCTCATTAACAGTTGTCACATGTGAAAATAATACTGTGCTCATGCCTGAATGTGTCGAACACACACACACACACACATGTACACGCACACAGGCTAGGGTTATTTTACAGTTCATTATTCTTTGTTTATACAGTTTTACATTTTAAAAAATCTGGTTCAGAACCGCCCATTCACTGTGTGCTATTTCCCTAGTGTGTGGGAGCCACTTCTGAATACCATCATATCAGTCATCATCCAAATTAAGCAGCTCAGCAAATACAGTTTTGTTTTGACAACTTGTAAGTTAATGTTAACTCGTTAACAGCAATCATCTGTGAAAATGAAGCCAGACGGGTCTGTGTCTCTTGGACAGGTTCAGGTCGGACTTTTTTCCCAGTTGTGCAAGTCCCAGCTTCAAATAATTACATGGGTCTGGTTTGCCTCAGTACCCATAAAGAGCTGTAAGCCCTGTAAAGACCCTTTTTTCCAGATAGCAAAATTGACAGTAACTAGCTAGAAAAAAAGTCAGTTTCTCTCTACAATCAAGACGCCTTATTTATAAAAAAAAAAAAAAAAAAAAAATCATTTTTAAATATGCAACCATTAACACTGTAACACTTGACCCCAACCTTGACCCCAATAGCTGGGGAACAAAAGGCTTGACAGCTTAGCAAACAGTCAATCAAACTGCACTGATGTGCAACCAGACATGCTGTCATGTAAACACAGTAGGTACATGCATCCACGTGCATACACATAAAAACAAAGACACAGATTCATACCTGGTCCCAAGGACTGAGTGTCCCTCCTGAGAACATGAACAGGTAGCCCATGGTGACCAGACAGGCCCATATAAGCAGAGAAAAGAGGCCAAGCATCCGCTTGAAGACTGACTCAATGCAGACTAGGATGAAGATGGACAGGAAGAAAAAGAGAGCCGCAGGAACTGTGATCAAGAATGTCAAGTGGTCCTCTGTATTCTGTAAACAGAGAGAGAGAGAGAGAGGCAGAGAGAGAGGGGGAGAGAGAGAGAGGGAGAAAAAAGGGGTTTATATTTTAGTTTTCAGTCTTGCAGTACATCCATGTTTGTGTATTCAGCAGGCCACTCACCTACACACATACAAATGCATTTGTACTACCTTGGGAAAAGTCTCATAGCACTAAAAAAGTCCTGTACTCTGCACAATGCAGATTAATACTTACGTACAAAACAATGCAACATGCTTACTTTAGGAGAATTCTCCCAATTTCAGTTGTGCATCATGACACAAACAGATGAACAGAAGGCACACAGATTGGCAGACAGGCAGTCTGAGCCCAGAGAATGTGCTACTGCATCACTTCTGCACTCACACTGTCAAAGTCAGCATTTAGAAGCTGACACACACACACACAAACCTCTCTCTCTCTCTCTCTCTCTGTTTTGCCCTGACCAGACCCTCCTTATCTACCACCTCATCCTCCACAGCCTTTCACTTTGTTGTGTTTACAGCCAAGGCAAAAAACACACAACAAAAAACTGTCCATCTTAACAGGTCAGTTTTGTTAAAAAAGACAAGTCTGGCAATAGTTTCTCTTGCAAGGCATGAGATTTTTTAATCCTTTGAAACTACCACAATTAGGCACAAATTATCTTACATAACTGTCAGAAATTTTCATTTGTTCTGAGAAAAAATACTTATAACAGACAAAATGACTCCTTAAAACTTTTTAATTGCTCAAAGCCCATTTCTGTTATTCTCCCAATCATGACACCAATTTCTCATGATAGAATATATAGTTTGTGGTCAGGATAGAGACAATTTGAACCAAAGTTTGTTTCATTATTTAGTATGATTCATCTTCCTCTTTTTGCTACATTATAAGTGCAACATGAGGAGAAAGTATGACTTCTCAGTTCTCATAATGTCTTAATTAAGCACTTTCATTCCTATGACCTGTCCTTAACCCTGGCACACGAGTGCATGTCCTAGCATATTTCTAATAATACATTCTGTGGCCAGAGTACCTTTTCTAATTTTATACTAAAAAAATAAATAAATAAATAAATCTCTACACTGTTAAAAAAAATACTCCCTAAGTCCTTTGCCCTCTTCAGGAAGCATAAAACAGCAGCAAATTCACCATCATTTCCTCAAGGAGAGGACTGAGAGCTTCCACATACTCAGCACACTTCCACGGACTTGGTCCTGCCCAACACCCACCTAAACCATATTAAGTTATGCAAAAGTCATGAACACACTGACAGGTCCAGCAGCTGTTAATGTTAAATTAGCTGGCCGTCGTGTAATTAGATGCCACCTATTTTCCAGTGAAATGAACATCAGTGTGGGCATAGAAATGTGTATGATTCTCTTGACATGCAGCTCGCTGAAGCAGGTTTTATGTAACAGCATGAAAAGATGCCACGGACTCAACCTTGAATTTGTGGCTGATTTGACAGTTTATTGACTCAAACAGCTTGTTGAAAATAGCGGGAGCTTTTCGGCCAGAGCGATTGCAGAAAGAGAGCTTTTTGTTGTGTATTTGTGGAGCAGCACGGTGTGGCAGAGGTAGTATGAGTCAGGGTCTGGAGAAAGGATCCCAAGGGATCCGGCTGCTGACGCTATGCCAGCTATACAGTCAGCCTGGAGCGCAGATTGAATCTCAATGAGGCTGTAAGCAAGACAGCAAACTCCAAACACCAGAGGGAGACCTGTGTTGACATCAGTGACAAAAATCCATCATTTGGCATTATTTCTACAGGGCGTATGCTTACATACAACCATGTGCACACACCAGTTACAGAGGGGGGAATCTGCTCTTATACCACTTCAGTGTTTTCATGTAATGGTGGTAAGAAAAAAGAGACACGTTTGCACTTTGCACATTTCTGATTGTAGGCCATCTAATCCTGTTAAAACCCTTTAGAAACCGTTTAAAGCCATTTCTCCCAACATGAAATAGAGGGAGAGAGTTGTGCTTGCCTGCCATAATATACTGCATTGTCATTCAGAACAATTATTTCCTTTTTTAGCCCAGTCTGGCTTATCCAGCTATTATATTGGTAGGAAAAAGGGGGGAACATGGAGACCTAGCAGCAGCAGCAGCAGCAGAATAAAGAGACGGAGAGATGCAGTAATCTAATTATTCAGCATTGAAATGACACAAACACACCAAATATATTATGTTTAAAAAGTGAGAATAAGGGGGCAAGCGCTACAGAGGCTTGTGCTGAAATCATGTAAGCGTATGCACTTGCCATGTTGTGGTGCCTGTTTAATATTTATCCTGCCTAATGAAGCAGCACTCTTGGCAGATTTCCTCAATCTGCTCTAAGGCTGATTATGAAAATCATTAATAATCAACCACCTCGATTGCTCCATTTGCGGTGTGGAGGAACATTAACACACTCTGCTATAAAAAGTCAAAGGTAGCAGACAATCCATTATTTGACTCAAAAGATTGTGATATTAACTTAAATTTCATCCGCATGGGGTAAAGAAATAACTGTTTCACAACCAGGCAAAAGACACAATAGGGCAGAGCAGTGGCTCAGATTTTTCTGAGTGGATCAAATAAATAAAAATATTAAAATAACATAAAATAACCACATGTAAAGATAAGGCCTATGGAAAATGGGCAATTCTTTTAACATGGACACAGAAACTGTAACTGAAGACATGTATTCAGGCTGTAGTGGTGGGGACTGGGGGGATGTCAAAAGAAAAAAATAGGAAACTGCTGTGGTCCTGCAGTGACAGTTTAAACAGAGTCACGTTTTAGAGAAATGCAACACAACATCATGCTGTGCCTGCCATTTACATACAGTGTGTCATTTATGATTGTTTGACTCCAAAATGCCCCAAGTTGTGACAATCCCATGCAGCCACACAACTCCATGTTAAGCTTAAAGGGCTAATCATGACTAAATAATACAAAGCAAGAGAAAACTTTTTTTCAGTTTACATAAGAATCTTACTTCTTATCTCCATCGAATCAGAATTGATTCACAAATGTCAACAATCTATTATGTAACATGACTTTGATAGAACGAAAAAAGGCGGAAATTAACTGCGAGGGCAATTCATCGATTTACAGACAATTTATGACATTCATATTATAGCCATTTTTAAAAAAGGCATTAAATATATTTTGAACTTTGTTCACTGTCACTCAGCGACCAATGTCAAGGGAACAGAGATATGCTGACTAACACACACTGCAGTATTAAACAACTTAAACCAACTCTATGGTGAAAAAAATAGCTCTGCTCAGTCTGTTTCACCTTAAAAAACCCTGCGGCCACTCAGCGTCAGACGCTTTTCCGCAGAGCTAACGGTGAGAGGCTGCTCTCCACTGCTGGAGACATAACATTTAGAACAGAGCTGAGCGCTTATAGACATTTTTTACTCTCATAAAGGCAGGAAAACTTTAAGATTCTTTCAAATTAATGAATTCATTAAAAAATCTAAAGAATTAAAGATCCTTTATCTTTATTGACAGTTATCCTTGGTATTGTTTTCATTGCACTAAGGACACCAGTGAATGGTTTTGGCACACATTATACTGGAGCAGAGACTGAAAACAGTGCCCCCTTTTCTCTTTTTGTGATCAAGAATTAGTTCTGAAATGAGGATTTTTCTAAATGGCAAATTGATTCTGAATCAAATAGTGACACCAAGAATTAAAATTGAGTTGAACTCATGCCCTGCAGCAGCATAATGTTCCTGTAGCTCTGATGGTGATTTCTACAGACAATAACTCTTGATTATAGTGTCATGACATGAAGATTGGCAGACTCATGATAAGAAAAATTATAGAAAATCATTTTTACAAACTTGGGGTGTTGGAAAACATAACCAGGTAAACTCAAACAAAATGACTGTATGATTTGCATTATGGGAGATGAATGATGTAGCTTTTTTGACCAAACAATACTAAGGAGTAGGAGTTCTATTAGCTTATCTCTTAGGAGTTTCTCAACTTTAGAGAACTATAACACTAAAAAGATTAAGCATCAATGTGGTATTTTGCTAATAAAAACAGCCCAAAAGTATAACCAAATGAAATATCATCAAAAAAATGTCAGGTGATTCTGGATAATGATATTTGATTACTAAATTTCATTCCTATGCCGTCAATAAAGCAGCCAGCCAATCAGACTCAACAATCAACTATCTTTCTCCAGAATCAAAAGCTCCACTTTCTCAGAAAGTAGGGCTCTTTGTTTGTTGGGAGAGATAAATCCTTAATGGTCTTGATTTGTATATAATTTTGGCTAATTTATTTAGGGCTCATATTGACATGTAATGGTTGTTCCTATTTAAAACCTTTCGAGACATTTATTATTTTAACTATGTGATCTTACATTTATTCATCACAGCACACCAGGGGAGAGCTTCTTCAGTAAAGGATAAAGAAATGCTCGTTTCTTCACCAAGCAAAAAAGACGCTTCAGGGAAAAGAAGTGGCAGGGAGCTGCTGAGTGGATCAACCCAGTTTGAAACACATTTAATGATAAATTATTATTGATAACCAATAACAGAATGGAATTTGACAGAAATCTAAATGTTAGTTTCAAGGCTTAAAGCAGAGAAAAACAAGATTAACATTGACCAAGTTGTTATTATGGCAATAAAGATCTTCTTGACATTAATGGTGCAACTAATTTAGTAGCAGAGTCTTGTCCCAGTCACATCATTTTTGCGCCTGAACAACCTTAACCAGCATTGTATAACATTATACAACAGATTGGTCTTTCATTGGTGATTTGTAAAGGTTTTGAAAAGCACAGAGAAATTATGTTTTTCAGCTGACAGGGAAATGCCTCTAAAAGTCGTTACAGAGGGCACAAACAAATGCCATATTTTGTTTTGTTTTATTTTGTTCTGAGGGCTTGCTGGATGAAAGTTCATGGCATATGCTGATAAAAAAACTGTTTCAAGGACGTAAATAACTAAAACTTGACGTTAAAGGACAAACAAGTTAACGATTTATGTAGTTATTAAGATACATGGACAAAAAGTGAAAAATTATGAAAAGCAAATCTGAAAAAATTAACAAGATCTTCTCAAGTTTGGCATTTTTATCCAAAGTAATATTTCTGCATGAGGAGAAGTGGTTGCTTTGTGGTGTTGCACCTCTGACCACACCTCAGTCAGTGATGTCACAACATCTATTTCGCCTCATTCATTCATCTTCCTGCCCGTGAGTAATGGACTGGTGATCCATCATTACAAAAACACCCTGCTCTCACTGCCCTGCAGCCATCAAACCGCCAGTGAAGTGAAACCGAGTAAATGCATGTAGATGCTATTAATGCAATATCAAGACATTTTTAAAAACGCAAAGACTAAAAATGTGTGGCAAATGATCAACTGGGCAAAAAAGAACTGAAATGCAAACTACAAATGAACATTACAGCTTGCATGTCAATAAATGAACATGCACTAATGTAATCACTGATGGAAATCATTACAGTGATGGGAGCTGTTTTGTCCAATTAAAAGATTTCCAATAATCTATTAACTGATTCAATATTGATATCTATTATACCATCATTTCTTGTACTGCCATGTAATTGCTTGTTCTGTATTGACATTTGAGCATGAAAAAACACACACATGAACACAGACACATGAATAACAATACTTTTCAATAAATACAGCTTCAAGGTAACAAGAAAGAACAAGAACATGGATTATTTAACAAAAATTTCTGATAAGCCTAAAAGGAAATGAGAGACTTCCTCAAAAACACACCCCAAACAGCACAAACACATTCAAAAAAGCACATGCACTGAAAGTGCATACATGTTAATACCAACACAAAGAAGCAAATAAACACACCCACAGTGCAGTACGGGTGGAGGAGTCTGTGTCCCAAAAACACCACACTGACCCACTCCAGCCCTGATCTGAGGAGAAAGATAAAAGTGTGGAGTAATTTTGGAAGCATTAGTGCTGCTTTGGTTGGGTTTCTGCCGGCTCACTGATAAAGCCAGAACACTTAGAACAACATCCTCCCCTCTTTTTGCCGCCCGGCCCCCAGCTCCGAAGCTACCCTCTATTTATTCCTGCCATTCTTCTTCTTCCAGCGGTAATAAACACACGTCTCACTGAGCTACCCCTCTATAATTAAAGACATGTCTGTCTGTCATTTAATAGGAACATATTGGATGAAAATGAACGTTTCTCTATTGACACTGTGAATGATGGGAAATTGTTTGGGGAGATTGTAATTTAACCTGTGAACACACAAGTCTGCAACCCCAGAAGAAGAGAAGAACCTGGAGAATTAAATTGACCAGCCTGAGCAATGGGATCTATTGATCTGTCTTAAATAGAAGTAAAGGGATCGATCTGGGTGGAGGTTCTCCCAGGAATGACCTCGTTCAATTGAATGTTACAGGACTTCAGTGAAAGCCACGTACAAGCAAGCAGGGGACAGGGGTGTCACATCTACTCCAGTATTTGTAATGATCAGTCATTAAATGCCTCCAAAAGCCTGAGGAAGGCTACAGTTCTGACCAAAACATACATGGCTGTTTTGAAGGGTTTCGCCTACTATCCTAAAATCTGACTGGCAGGAGATTCCACCCTTGGCCTGAGTGTGATATCCTGGCAGCACATGACGCACACAGAGAGAAAAGCATGGTAAGTCTACAGATCATCCGGAACATATAGAAGCAAAACAATCATTTTGAAACAAAAACAACCCCAGCAATGAGTGGGCTTCTTTTTGTACTGCTATTTCACAAAAACACAAAAGCAATACTTGAGAAACAATAGCTTGTGTTTTGTGGTTGAGTGTTTGTAACCAAAACAACACTTTTCACTTGACAAAAGCACCAACACCCACACTGCTGCGAACTAAACTCTCATCCCGCTCTCGATTCCACTCTGCAAACCCGGCGTTGTAATTTAAAGTGCCGCTTCATGGCCTCTTATGTTGTCACACATATTCATAAACATGCACATGGGCCTCCCTGTCTCATTAAGTCTTGTAATAAAAGCGAAACTCTTCTCTTATTCTAACACTCCTTTGTGACTCAAACAAGAAGGCTTCTATCTGACGGACTGTATAGCTTGTAGTCAAGCAGACTCTTTTATAGTACTGTAATGAAATGTTCAGTATTCCACTTATGTAAAAACACTTAAAATTGTCCTTTAATTTTTTATTTAATATGGCTTTTATACAATGGAATTTTTACACTGGTCTTACTTTATGCCTCCAGTTCTGGTCACAGAGAGAAACAGGAGTTGAAAGAACTAAAGTTGGGTGGTTGGGCTTGCTGGAATGTTTGGCGGTCTTTTCTTTGCAATGGTAAATTGTGTTAAATGTTGTGTTAAAGGAACAATACAACATATTGGGGGGGGAAAAAATATCTCTCAAACTGAGGGTTATAAGAGGATTAATAATGCTCTCGTGTCTTTACAATAAATGTGTAGCTAGCTTAGCTAAATATAAAGACTGGAACAGAGGAAAACACTACGCCTAAAAACTAGTCACATAACGACCCAAAACATTGCAAGATGTCATCGGTAGAATTTTTTTTTGTACTGATCCAAACAGAAAGATGCAATTTGTCAATTAGTGAACATAAGAGGTGCCTGACGGGGGAGTTTTTTATCATTTTGGATCAAACCAGGCAAACTGTTTCCGCTTGTTTTGAGTCTATTTCTTTCTATTTCTGTCTATTTCTTTTGATGACATGAATGCACAAAGTGACACATTTTTAAAGGTAACTGTTAATATTGTGTAACTAAAACAACAATAGTAACTAACAGTAATAACGTATACATTTTTTTGCTGTGATGTACTTTACATAACATACATTTATATATCAGTTTAAAGTATACTAACCTCTTCTCTCTGGGTGTACACACACATACACACCTTTAAAGAATTGTCTAAACACTCACCTCAGCATGCACACACAGTGAACACACTCTTACCAGTCCTGAAGCAAAGAACACTGCCAGCAGTGCGAGGCAGGTTCCCATGACAATCAGCAGCAGGAACACGATCAGCGGATGCTGCTGGCTCATTCGGTAGTAGGACTCGTACAGCCAGTCCTGGGGCTTCTCAACCTCCACACACACCTCACCCTGGAACCCCGGGCATCCATCTCCCAGGTTCTCGGGCCCCTCGGCACCATCACCGCCATCGCTCTTCTCTAGCAGGTAGCGTCCTCGGGTCCACAGAGCCTCCTGCCACATGGGTAGCTGCCTCTGAAGAGATGATCCTGCTTTCTGACTGACCGAAACACGTGTGCACAAAAGTGACCGTGGTGAGGGATGCCCTCTCTTCCCCTGCTCTTCCCTGACAAAAGTCCACCTACTCCTCCTCCTCCTCCTCCTCCTCCTCCTCCTACTCTTTGTTTAGAAAAGTTTGATCAGCTGTAAAAAATGAACGTACAGCCGAGTGGGAGAGAGCCAACTTTTCAGCTCTTGCATCCTCTGCCGCTCCCTCCGCTCGAGGCGACAACTGAGTCAGGACAGTGTGAAAACCGATCTCCCTTTTTGCCTCCACCTCCTCCTCTTCCTATCACAGAAGGTGGTCAGACAGTGAAGAGGAGAGAAGAGACTTCACTTCCACTCCACCGGCTTCTCCTTCTTCCTTTCTCTATGTGTTTGGTCCGGCAGCCTCTGCTTAGCTCTCTGCACTGTGGCTGCGACAAGGCAACATGTTACTCCGCTGAGGTGCAGATGAGGACTGAGGGAGAGAGAGAATGTGTATAACGGGGAGGGAGAAAAGAGAGCGCAAGAGGAGAGGGGTGTGTACCAGTGTGTGTGTGGCAGGGAGAGGAAGTGGGCAAAAGTGTATATGTGTGCACTTTACCTAAAAATGAGAGAATGCTGATTTATGAGATTAGCTAATGGGGAGAGAGCTGGTACATGACTCAAGACTGTGTGTGTGTGCGTGCGTATGAACGTGTGTGTATGTGTGTGTGACAGAGAGAGAAAGCGTGTGTGAGAGAAAGTTTAAATGTGTCTGTGTGTTTTGTAAGGTACAGAAAAAAAGAACAGACTCAGAAACATACATAAAAGAGTAACAGAAGTGAGTGTCAAGTTGGCAGAAAAAGAGAAGAACTGTGTTTATCAACATTTGTGTCAGTGTGTGTGTGTGTCTGTGCGTGTGAAAAGCAGAGTCAAAGTGAGTGAGTGAGTGAGAAGGGTTGTAACAGCTGTGCTTAACCAAGAAGAGCAGCAGAGTGTAGAGGAAAAGAGAATGAGATGCCATCCGGCTGCCGCTGATGAGATAAAAAGAAGGGAGGGGAAAACACACACTGAGAAGGGAGAAGGAAAGGGAGGAAGAAGAAGAAGAAACAAAGTCAGGAAGGGAAAAACCTCAGGAGACAGAGAGAGTGTGGGAGGAAGAGAAATCTGTTCATCAAACAGGGGGTAGGAGAGAGAGAGGAGAGAGCTGGTAATGAGTGAAAGTTGGAGAGTGACAGTGTCTGTGTGTTTCAGTTGGTGGGAGTAAAATAAGATCTAATGAACCAAAATCCCAATATCCCTCTTCTCCACCCAGCTTACATTTCTCTCTGCCTTTAGCTAGCTCTCTCCCTCCCCTCTTGCCATGCTACATGTGATGCTCTGTGAAGTGTGAAAATGGCCGTGACACTTCAATGTGTCAAACCCACATACTTTCTTCTAAGCACACTACCCAGACAGAGAGAGTCTGTATGTTAACAGTGAGCTCACAGCATATCTGATAATGGTATCTGATTGCCTTTAGAAAACTAAAGGCTTTACATTTTTGGATAAAAGCTGATTGCTGATTTTTTTTATAAAGACAACAAAATGAGCGTCTGTCCTAGTACACCAAAAATTACAAGCAGCCATAAGAGAGGCAACAAACATATCATCCCCAACTGATAATGCAACCAGCCTGTCGACTAACTGATAACAACTTATAATAGTGAAACTGACTATGTGGCCATATGAGCAGTTCAGTGGGGCTGTAGTCTATAATATTGGTCTGCTATAATGCTCACAATCAGTGTGTTAAAATACAGATTTTTGTGTACAGTATTTACCATTGTCAGGATCTGAGTTCAGCATTTTAGCATGCTAACATTAGTCAGTCAATACTAAACACAACAGCTGAGGCAGGTGTTAATTTTTTTGGCTAATAGTAATCATAAACCAAAAAATAGAAAAATTAAATAAAATAAACTTTGACCTAAAGATGGCACTAGATGGAAAGTAACTGGTTGGTGTTTTTCTCCCTGTAGCAGAACGATAGAAAGCTGCTGCTGGTGCTGAAATAGTGTTGTGGGGAAAAGGCTGCTTATCTTACAGATGAAAATTTTCACCAGCTCAAGAGGATTTATAAAGTAGGGACCTTAAATGTCTCCACCAGGTTTCATAAGAACCCATCCAAATGCTGGGAGATATTTCACATAAAACCAAAAATGTCATCTTTATGTAGGCACTGGAGAAAAGGTCAGTGTAATCAAAGACATACACTGCCTGGAGATTTGTACAAAATTTCATTGCAACCTATGCCACATTTGGACCCTGCAACTAACAGACCAACCAACTGTACCATCCCCAGAGCCAAGTTGCTAACTTGGAAACACAATTTTGGCGCTGTATTTACAGTATATGTGTTGCCTTGTTATGATTGAGAACACACATTATTTAATCAGTACATACATGAAAAGTTCCAGGGAAAAGATAATTACAACTAAGAAATCTGAGTTAAACATATTATCCTAATTCAATTGTCAGTCCCACCCCCCTCAAACATTGGGTGTAATTTTGAAAATACAGCAGTGAGTGTGTTGCAGAAACCTGGGTAGCAGTATGTGAAAACTGTAATGTGAGGGATGAACAGACACATGAGTGGACTTACTTGTGGTTCATAGCTTCTTTCTCCTGGAGATTATGGAGTACTGGAATACTGAGCTTCAGTTCTTGGACCAACTGCGATGCAGACAGCTGGAAATCCAAGAATGCAAACCTAAGAGCAGTTTTGGCAATGCTCATGTAACTGGAGAGAGAAAAAAAGAAGAGAAAGAAATATTTTATAAAAATTCCAGAAAGAGTGTAGAGCAAGGAAATCAATCACAGCAGAAAGTGACACGGTGAGAAATTCACAGAGAATCATCATCCAACTGGCGAACATGATGATAATGACAGTGATAATAATACCAAAATCATCATGTCCTGATGCACATTAACTCTCAAACTTCAAAGATATTTTGCACCTGTACATTTTGTCGGATAAGTGACCTGTTAAAAGAAAGATTCTTCTATTTAAATCATAATGTAGAATACACACAAAAAAAACCCACATGCAAGTCAGTAATAAATTCTTGAATTGAATCAAAGCTGTATTAGCCAAATTTGTGACAACTACAGGAGAAAATTATTCAGAACTAATTCTGCGTGGGTTTTGAGAATTTGCTACGTTGCATTTATTTAGCATTTGCTTTTTTCCATGACACTTTAGTGCAAGAGAGTAAACCCAAGTGCATTAACATGGATAAAAGTGCAATATTAGTCGATGGCATGATTAATGAAGATGTCAGTATTCTCAGTGTTATGCTGAACATGGAAACCGAAGGGCCTTTTTTGACATGCAACAGTAGGAACCGCATTGCTGGTTTTTACATATTATTTATTTCCATTCCAGGCTGCTATCTTAGGGATTAAAGGGTATAAATGATGTTGATGACAACTCCACAGAAGTTAGAAACCAGGAGCTCTCAGATGTCAGTTACAGGTGAAGAAGCTCCTTGAATTTGAGGTGAAACATTATTAAGAAAACTTCAACCATGCCCGGTTGCCTAGATTCAACTCTCAGTGGAAAACTGTGGCCTAGATGACTAAGGCTCTGCAGACACCTGAGGCAAGATAACCGGATTATCTAGGTAGAAGCTTACCAGTTAACTCTACAAAAAGTGTTAAAAATGCTCCAAGCAATTTATCTTGTAATCACTTTGTTTTTACCATTTACAACCCCCCCCCCCCCCCGCAAAATTTCTTGAGAAAAATACCAGCACATTTGGGAGACCCAGTGGATATTGGTGCATGGATGGTGAGAGCCTCACACCACATCTGCGCTCAGTGTTAATGATGAGTGAACTATTAATAGCGCAACTTGATAGAATATTTTTATTTTTCATCATGACTTGTTGCCAGGTGCCCTTTCCGCTGGAGTTGCAGCTGATATGCTTGCTGGAATAAAGACTGAGCTTATACAATAACATATATATTCTGTTTATACAGGTAGTCCTACAGCCTAGTGCTTTAAGGAGTAGATCTTCATTTATCAACAGGTCCGTTTTTGAGGTGTAGCCCATGTTTATCATTGAATTGACCAAGTATCACATATTTAGAAATACAGTAGATTGTTACATGTCTGTACTATAACAGCCATATGGGAAGGATGGTATTAATAAATGAATAAAATTAGTGCTTCTGAAGTAAAATCACAAATTTATGAGAATTAATACAAGTAAGTATGTTGTACTCTTCTCACCAGGCCCTAATACATGGCAATGTCTTTTTAAAAGCTGGCTGCTTATATTAATATGGCGACTTTAGAATTAAATTTTGAGTTATTTCTTTAATATTTAATGTGGTTGCAGAATATTATTTAACAAGGTCATCCACTCCAGGCATAATATTTTGGTATGCTGACGCTGACCCAAACTTGTGAACTGAAGATTTTGTTTGTTTTTTTTACCAAAAAATTCATCTTTTTGAGTGTATCTCTTGTATGTGTATGACTATAATGTTGGTAGATATCCAAAATTTGGGGGGAAAAATTGTGTTTTCTTTTTCAAATTTCAATTCACTACATAAATCTCAGAAACTCCAAATATTTTTTTGAATATTACTCCTCTTCTTAGGTTCCATAAATTTTATTGAATTTTATTTACAATAGCCCTGATACGCAGTTGTACCTTACAATCCTATAATATTAAAAAATATGAGTCTGTATGACAAAATCGAGGACAAAGGACAAGAACACCGAAATGATTTTGCACTAGCTGCATTTGTCAGTCTTTTTTTGTTAACATGACGTTCCTTGATAACCTTAAACTAAATCTACCTGGTTAAACCATAGATATCACTTTCTTCATTATACAGCCCTCTGTGTTTTTCACACTCCCTGTTTAGTGTCAAAATGTCTGCCAAAAAATTGGCAAAAAATGTGGATGTATTGTTCCACAAAGCAATGCAGAAATACAAGGAAAGACGCATAACTAACAAGAGCTATTAAGTAAGGTTAACTAATTGTTGGTGGTTGAGAATGCTTCAGAAAATCACAAACACACAAACAAAGAAGAGGAATAATTAATTAATTAATGACACAGAAAGTAATGAAATAACTTTGAACTATTGGCCAAGAAATTAACGTTAGATTTCTTTCTGAGTTTATGTTAATTTGGCAGTGATGGTAGTGTGCCACTGCTACAATATTCGCCTTGTTATTAAACCTCCCCCTGTTAATGTTTTATCTATATTAGATGTAAACTGCAGTCAGAATTGAATATGTTGTCATTGTAAGCTCGGCAGTATAAGCTGTGGTCCATACCTGTGCTATCATCCTGCCAAAATGTTAGCAAACAAGTGCGAGTTAATGCTAGCACTTAGCAGTGTTAAGTTAGCTTTCATCTCGGGCTTAGTTTATAGTTATCTCTGACAACAGCCAATTCTCACCTTTTAGCTCTGTTTAAGTCACAAACAACTCCTGTAAAGTTAACTGGTCTTTAGCTTGATAGGTAATAAACGGTACATAACCAGTTGAGTCAGTCATTTACTACTTTCTGTCCTCTTTTTGCGGTTTGCGGACGAACTTGCTTGAAAAAATGGCCGCCAACCGTTGTGGGGTAAGATTATGAACTGGGCTGTTACTTCTCTGTGCTGTGTTTTTGTGTTGATAGAAATATATATCATTTAATACTGGTGCAAATTTTTAAATGAATATAATTTTTTTCACAAATAAAGATGCTCAGAATCTAAAATTCATAGATATAGTGTGGAACTCGATTTATTTTAATTACTTAATGTATAGCAAACTAAATACAGTAAATGTCTTAAAGGTACTGTAATTAAGATTTAAATCCATGCCCTTCATTTTTAATCACACCACTCACTTTAGTCTCAAAAATGACTGACATTTTATGACTCTGAGCTACTTCAGACCAGCTGCTCCATTGGTTTATCAGAAGAGGATCATGCTCCCAGTGTCAGTAACCTCCTGAATGTAAAGCAGGGCGCTGCTGCAAAAGATCAGGCCCTCTGAAACAGCAGAAGCCCAAATATTTATTTTAGTAACAGGAAAGACGGCAGTGAGAAAGCTGGGATGACTGACGCCTAGAGTCACGCATCGTTATAGCCCAGATTCCCCCTGACAAGCTGATAGTTGTTTGACATGAAGTGTGATGCATTTACAGTCAATCGAGTTGCTCATTCTGCCTCTTGTGACTTGGAGTCTGTGCCATCCTGATGGCTTTTTGACCTTGTGGAAACTGGTTTAAATCTGCGTTTCATTGCCGCATCAAATCTCTCCTCTAGTGGTGACAGAGGCATTCCAATAATGTGTGACAAGGCTTTAATCTGCAGTGTTTGGTGTGTATTTCTGTTTAACCCAGGAGTTTGTGTGAGTGTGCATACCATATTGCAACATATATGCTTCTTGCTTGGTTGCCTTGAAATAAGCATGTGTAATGTAATCTAATTAGGTCTGCCTTGACACAACAAAGACTAGATTAATGAACTTAGCTCAGCGTCTTGCAAACAGACACACACACACACACACACACAACCTCTGTGACAGCTTAGGAGTGCAGTGCATGTGTGTGTGTGTGTGTTTGTAATTGTGCAAGAGGGAGATAGCTTGAACTGTGAACCATTTTCCTTTATTCAACTTGTCCTTCACTCAGTGTGATAAATGTTGTTTTTCATGGGCCCTTAAGAAATGTTACTCAAATTAGGGGATTCCCAGGCTTTACCAAGATTAAAACACTCTCACACACACACAAACACACATGTGCACAAACTTCTCCAAGTGGCTGAAGCTTCACTTTGGAACTAATCTGTCAAGTCTAACTTAGACTGTCCAAAAATTAAGTCAAATACACACACACATATACACACACTGACCAAAGGACAGCAAGTGTGTGAATAGAAACAGACAGCTACAGGCAGCATACGGTGATGCCTGTTTTTACCATGTTGTCAAATCACATCTCATTCATCATCCACAAGTGTGTTCTCTGTGCTATAAATGAGGTTTTCTATATAAGCTCTTATACTCCATCACATTGACAACAGGTGTGGTTGCACTGACCACCTGCTACCCACCAGACACACACATGCACACACACACTCACACGTACATGCACACACACACACTCACACACGCACGCACGCGCGCACGCACATGCACACACACACACCCACACATACGTACGCACACAAACCGAAGCACACAAGGCGCCAAAGGTGGTGACAGAATGAGAGCATGTTGAGGAAGAGAGGCCCGAACGCTCTAATTCTTTATCAACATCCTCCCACATACAGTACAGACAGATGCATGGTGTCAGTGCAGAAGACAAGGCAACATATGCAAATGGGGAGAATATGATTGAGCTATGCTACCTTCATGTGTTGTGGAAAATATTGCTAATATAAGGTGAGCATGTTCAAGACCTGTATTCAAGTGGTGAACACTTACATGGAGACCAATTCCTGTTACTACATTTGCTACGACTGTTACTGAGAATTTCTCACCATTATGATACCTTTTTGTTAAAGCTGCATTAAAGGCCCAGTGCGTGGGTTTAAGTGGCATTAGTTAAGTTGTGGATTGCAGTCAATTTAGTGTCCCTCCTCTCATCTTCCCCTTCCAAATGTTTAGAGAACCTATGGCTGCAAAAACACGAAAAGCCCTGTTTAGTGTCAGTGTTTGATTTGTTCATTCTACTGTAGAAACATGGCAGTGCAACATGGCAGACTATTCGAAAGAGTAGATATGAAAGGCTTTTGTTAAGGTAATGAAAACACAATGATTTTTATATCCAGGAGACTATAAACTCATGAAAACATACTAATGAATATATATATATATATATGTATATATATATGTATATAAATTCTCTACCATACCTTTATTTTCTGTTTTAGGAAGGTTGAGTGTAGTTCTTTACAAGTAAGCAACCTGAAAACATAGCCTTATCTGACACACTTTATGAAGATTTTTTTCCCCACTAGTTTAGAAATCTAAACAAATAACATGTCAAATATCTGGGTAACCATTTTCTTTTCAATTTTTTTTAGAAACATTGGCATTTCAAAGTTGCAGTTGAATTCCACCCTCCATGTTTTATACTATTGCCTATTAACAATGTACTTAACAACAAACAAACAAACAAACACTGTAAATGC
>JAPZDY010000008.1:16629257-16645739 GCA_029783645.1 Ctenochaetus hawaiiensis
CAGTGGCGCTTGAAGCAAGACCTGGCAGCCCCTAAGGTCCTTCTATCACCAATCACAGGGCCATCACAAAGGGGTGGGAGAGGGGGTGGGTGGGTTTATAGCATAGCCAGTTTGTTTCACAGGGGATCTCTCATCAATATAAGGCTGGACAGTGGCTGCATCTTGCAGGAATGACAGAGAAATGTTAACATCCGAGGGTTATATCTTTTCACACTGGCACATATTTAAACCAAAATTAAATTGTGCTATATATGTATATAAAAAGTTGTAGATTTTTAGAATGGGACTCCCAGGTAATCTGTCTGTTTTTCTCTGCGGGTAACCCAGGCATGGAGCCACAGCTTTATGTGTGTCTGTTTGGGGAAAGCTTTGACAGAAAAAAAACATCCACTGTAAACAATTGAATTCCCTGAAAAATAGAAAGCAAAGAATCATAACTCTTCAACAAAACAGAATTTACATAAACATAAAACGGAGAGGGAGACCACAATGTGATGTCAGCTGGCATCTGAAATACTGCTGGGGGCAATAATCACAACCTCTGGCCCTTGAAATGCTGCTCACATACACAGAACCGACAGAAAACACACATTGCATTCCACAGGAAAACACAGGGTTTTTTTTTCTCTGTCTTATGCGTACATGGAGCTCCTTCTTTTTCTGTTTATTATTTTAGATGTAACTATGCCGCAGCCCGTGAATCAAAATGCTCATTTCCTAGGGGCAATGCACAGCAGGTGGTGTTGGATCATTCCAGCTCCAGTAACAGCCATCTCCTCACCCATTAAGCTCCACATTGGAGCAGAGGCAGACTGGATAAGGCATAACCAGCACCTTCTGGGATGCGTATGCATGTAAAAGAGAGAGTAAGGGGGAGAGTGTCTTGCATAATGCCCACCACCCACCCCTGCTACTCACGTGCAGCATGTGACAGAGTCAAGGAAAACCCCCCAGAGCAAACTATGTGCCAGCTAGGATATGTAGCTGTCTGTATAACACACGCACACACTCACACACACACACAGCTGCTCCCTCCCACTGTACGCCTGTAGAAATTTATGCTCTTCTTTCTATCTCCCTCTATCTTACACTGTATGAAACACAGGCGTGACACACCAGATTGAACAGGATTTTCCTCTCATCTCATCTCTCATGTATCACAGTCTCCGCTCAATCCTATCACCAACACTGTGTTCCAGTGAGTGTGTGTGCGTCTGTGATTTCAAGGCTGGTTTGCCTCATTGTCGGCTTTTATGGGATTACCACATTGGTGACGACTGGACCATAGCTGACAGATGCCCAACGCACACACATACAGTAAATAAACAGAGGCAGGGCAGGAGAAGTCAACAGTATGCTCTCAGGCTTAACAGTAATAGCAGATAATAAGGAAGCAGGCGGTAGTCTGAGACTTCATGTGGCTTGAATGATAATCAGGCCACACCATGTTCTAGATATTTAACCCACATTAGAGGAAAAGCTGCATTTACACTGTTATATCAACAGCCATTTTACATTTCTAAACATGAGCATATTGCCTGTGGCGTGTCAGCCCCACGGTGGGGGTTATACACAGCATAACAAAGACATAGAGATAATGGACCCATGTGAAATGCACGCAACTGCAGTGCAACATGCTCAAAACTGCAAATCTAGAGCCACAGTTCCAGTCAACGTGCACAACCTACGAGCATGAAAAAAAAAACAGCAGTTAAGACCCTGTAGCTGTAAGGTAGGCATGCTGATGTGTGCCATCTACAGGCAAGAAATGATAAAGTTTCTTAGGATTCAGGTTGTGTCTGTTAAGGTCTTTTACCTCATGAAGACCCAGGTGATAACAGCCACATTAAAAAATAACTCCCAAAAATAAAATAACATGCTGGACAGTCCTTGTCTTGAGGTGGTGCATGTTAAAACTAGAGTAGCTATTCTTATCTTAGTCTGTAGGGGGGGCAACATTACAGGTTCACCCCACTGTTGTTGATCCCCTTCTTTCCCATAGATCGCCAGGCATGTTTAAAGTAAACACTACAGAATAGCGTCAATTTTCAAGCATCAGCAGCCAGTGTGAATTAATATGTGAGTTTGAGAGTTAAAAGCCAGTTTATTGATACACTTTGCACATAAAAAGAAAATCCAGTGATGCTTGCTTAAGATGAATTGTATTATAGTCAGATGGCACGCTCAGTAAATACTGGCTGTGTAATATAGTGATGCAATTACAAGAAGCGTAGCGAAAGAGGATACACACAGGAAATAGCCTGATAGCCTGGAAGAAAAAAAGTGAAGGTAGAGACCTCGAACATGAAGGATGTCACGCAATATGGCCTTCAGTGACACACAGCCTTCATTTTTCATCACACCAAGACACAGCGGTCTTATTGTTTATTGATGAAACAATGTGTTTAAATGATGAGAAAATTTATTTATATTAAATACCACATATCTTTGAAATTTAGAATGAAGTGACCTTGGCTGTGACTGGTGTTGGAAAATGTCCTGCACTGGAAAAGGCACAGAAAGTATAGGCGAAAACTGTAGCTGGGACTTCATGTAAACTCTTAGTGAAAAGCTTACGTATAAAGCTTAATGCAACATGTGTCGTGAGCTCAAGTCATTTTCACTTGCATTAGTTTAAATTGTGAAAACTGTACCAAAGTTATGAGGTAACTGCACTCGTTCCCAGTCTCAACCTACTCTGAGAAACATTGGAAATACTAATAAAAACTAAAAAGGCAGGTCACATTATTAGTCTTTAAAAAGTGAGACATGATTCTTAGAAAAGTCTGAGCACACACTGTCAAGACAGTCTGCCTCATGCAAAAAGTGATTCTGAAAGAAAAAGCAGAATAAAATAGATGCTAAGATTGATACCATCAATTATCTTTCTTCCCTTTTCTTCTCTTTTCTCTCAGCCTTTCATGCATTCACACACCACCTCATCCATTTAGTGTTATTTATACTCAACCTGCTCCTCAATTCTTTGCCCTTTCATTTCTGAACTACCTCTTCTCTTTCTTTCTGAGACACCCTGACAGGATTGATGAGGCCACGCTCTCTTCTTCTCATTTCAGGCATGGGTGAGTTATTGAGGGCCATGCTTGATTTCCATCTGATTTCCCTGCAGCCCAGTAGCTGCCGACTGTTCCAGTCTCTGTCTTCACAGGACACTGACGCAGTAAGTGTTTGTTCCAAACTTCTGTTCCAGCAGATTGAGACGATGAGGTAAATAGAAAAAGTCTTTTTGATGACATCCAGAGTAGATGAGTTTTGAGAATGAATGAAAACTTTAAATGTCTGCTTTGCATTTCCAAGCTTATGTTCCATCTGGGAGAATATGCAGATCAGCAGAAGGTACTGAAACTGTTTATTGCTGGTGCAGAGCATCATAAATCAACCGTATTGCTGTTGGGGTACGCTCCATTCACTGTCTTATTTCCTCTGGAGGACCGCTAAATGTTGCTTCTCTGGCAAACGCAACTCTTCCCGTACATTCAGTTCATGAGTGCTGAGATTACGTAGTGTTCATTGGACATTAGTATCATAGTAGTGACAATAGTAAAAATCTTCTGAAGATGATGGCTTTTAACTGTTGCTTGCCTGCAGCTCAGATGAGATCATTTACAAGCACGCAACCTGTGGTTCATTCTGTTTTCACTTAATAAGAACAAACAAAAAAAAACAATTCTGAATCCTCAAGCTTTGTTCTGACATCAGAGCTTTCCTAAATTAGAAAAAGGATTATGGGAATATTCTTCTTAGCCATTGTAAGAACCACTACCTTTCAGGCTTCCAGTACCAAGTGTGTTTAGAAGAGAAAGGGAATCAGTGCCTTCCTACTTGTAGGGTAGTCTTCGAATTTAACGAGGTACCATCTGTGGAGAGAAAGAGGAAAAAGAGCCATTTGTTTCTCACAAGTATTTGCTGCAGTGCACTCCATGAAATCCTGCTTACTGTCTGTGTGTGTCTGTGTTTGAGACTGTGTTATTTTTCTTACTTGTGGTGGGCCACAGCCCTGCTGGCAAGGACCACTGCAGTAAAGATGGCGAAAGCCAAACTGTGAACAGAGTGGCCAGCCAGAGCGAAGCCGGCCCACTCTGTTATCTCCCCCAAGAAGTTGGCTCCAGACACATATTCAAACATTCCGCCTGTGGGCAGAAGACACAGGGATAAGCACAGGTATGCTCATCCTTTTATACACTTGGCAAAGCAAAAACAACTTAAGTATTTTACTCTGAAGGAAAAATAAAATGTAATGGATTTTCACTCACTACCACTAAATACCTTGATGAATGAATACTGGCATTTTAACTGTCTCTCAGTGTAACTTTTGAGTAGTCCTGCTGCTTAAAAACTCAAAGGGCATCCACACAACCAGCTTCACACTGACTGTAGATGGCTGAGCACTCACTATTTGACTGCAGGCCATGTTTAGTGTTGCTCCACTCTACGTGAAAATGGCAGATTCTTGGCTGAGGGGATTCCAGACGTGCCTGGAGGTTCATTTGGAGCAGCTTCCCCCTCTTTATTTTCCTTGAGGGTCCAGCATGGATTGTATCAACAGGTTCACCACAAGTTCAGGCTCAAGGTGCTTTTGTTGTGACTATGTTTTCATTTAGGGGAGCTTGTCTTCCTGTGTGAACCTGTTATGTTTAGTGATTCATTTAGCAGAGGAATAAAAAGTCAATTTTATGGTTCAAATTAGCCAGTTATGTGATCCAAAAAGGCAGCAATATAGATTTATTTTACTTTTCTAATACAAACGCCCTCAAGGCTGTTTGTCAAAAGGAATTTGGAGATGGGCCAAAATTGTGTTTATTCAACCCACCTCCGTGCTTGTCACATCTGATAGAATTTGCATCCACTTTAATACACTATAAAAATCCACCATCAGAACCTTCTTTGTCCCAAGGACTTTCAGAAAAGTAGATTTTCTTGATACAAGCAGATTGACATGCCCAATCAGTCACTGTTATAAAAGGAACAGTTCAACATTGTGGATCTTGCTTGGAATCTTTCTAGTTTTCTTGCTAAGAACTATATAGAAAATTGATGCCATTCTCATGTCTGTCCTTTCCCAAAGAGGCTGGAGCCAGTAACCGGTTAGCTTAGCTCTGTGGATAAACTGCCATCACAATCATGAAGGAACGCACTGTTCAATGTAAGTCATGTCACTTCCTGAAAGCGTTCGGGCCATGGAAAGAGTCTAACTGTGCCAACAATGAACCAACAAAAAAATACTCAACAAATAACAAATTGAAACCTTACTTACACTTCAGTATAAGTGTTATTCACATAATTATCAGTCACTGTCTGCCATTGTCTTTTGTTGTTGTCATCACTACTCTACTGCAATGTAGGATTTTTATGCTTGAGCAGTGTCCAGTGCTTTCCTGTTGTAATTTTTCTGTGGAAACAGTGTGAACTTCATGCACCGTTGATTTGACACATGCTTCAAAAATCTTATTTACTGTTTTAGCACACTAAAAACCATTTAAAAGTGGAATTTCAGATACAGCCAAAGACTGGAAACAGCTAGCTTTGCTCTGTAAAATCTCAACCTTTGTTTTCACATGTGGGGAAAAAAAACACACAAGACATAACACTTTATTAGTGAGCTTTCATGGTGTTGGAAGCCAGATTTTATTACCTTTGTACTTTTTGTACTTTTTTTTTTGACAGAACCAGGACAGCTATTCCTCCCTGCTTCCAATGTTTATGCTTAGCTAAGATAAGCTGTTACTGGCTATAGCTTTATATTTATCGTACAAACATGAATGCAGTAATAAGCCAAAAAGCATTTTCACAATTCGTCCAACAGTTTCTAAAACTAGCTATTATTGCACCCTAACTCACAAAGTTATTTAACTATCAAATGAAAAACAAGAATTGTTGAGGATAACAGGGACGCCTTTTTACAGTTTACACTGTCTGAATGTTTTTTTTTTTTTTGCATCCGTCTGAATCAGATCAGTCTGGTCACTACATGTACAGACATATAATGTGCATGTTCCAGTGTCGGACTGGCTTGCTGTCTAACACGATTACTATCAACACTGTGCGGTTAGAAAATGTGTCACGTGAAGCAAAGCCACACACACACACACACACAAACACTACAAGTATTGTGAGTCACTGACATTCAAGCTGAGTTGGGCCACATTAGAGTCACAGCAGCAAGAACCCTTTTAGAACAATAATATGAGGGCTCAGAGAGGGCAAAGCAGGGGAAAAGATAACTACTGACAACCTGTGATTCTGCTTACAGTGTGATCCTGTATAATCATGTGTGCTGGAAAATTAGCATGTAGCGCTGTGCACACAGACCACAGAGCTCTGTGCCATGATGTGATTACTGCTTTCTTGACTTTCTTGTCACCCCCACAGCAGAGGTGGAAATAGGATCTGAACTCAAACTCTAAGTAGAAGTAGTATCACAACTCAAAGAGTAAAATGCCCCGCTTTCAAAATTAAAAATGTTTTGAAAAATGTTCCATTTCAGTTTGCTAAATAGAGGTATTTAAATTTCCTTAAGTTTTCCTCTGTGAAAGCTGGATGTACTGTAACAGGAACGTAAGACTTCTTGGCTGTTGCGGTTGGTTTAAGCCCTTACCTGTGGGAATCTTGTAACCAGTCTCCCCAGGCTTTCTCAGGTTCCTCAGGATGTGGTCAGAGTGCACATTCATCAGCCAACCCACCAACCACATTACAGAGCCTGGAGACAAACCAAGCAAAGCTGCTTTAGCCTGACATTTCACTCTCCAGTCAGCCAATTTCCAGGGTGATGAGCAGATTAATACCACTCTTATATCTTAGTCAGCGTAAAATATTTTCCCGCCTTATTCTAACCTTATGTTTATCTCTGATCAGAGGTAATCCAGCGCCACACTTCAGAATTTTACTACATGATTATCATTGCTTAACGAGTTCCTGATAACAATATTATACATATCTACAAAAAATCTAAAAAAAAGAAAGAAATAAAAAAGGAAGCCATAATTCAAATTCACTGTTATTATGTGTTTTGTCTCCTCTATAAAAAATGAATTGCACTCAAAATACGAGTGCAGGGATGAGCATTTATGATGGTTGGCAACCAGGATAAGGTCACTTACCACCTACTATGAAAATCAGGAACAGAAAAAATGGAAATTATTTAAGAGGCACTGTATTATTCAGATGATATTATCTTATGTGTATCATAAACACACATCAATATTTCATTTTTGAATATCAGGCTGCTTGTTGACAACTCTATTTTGAGCTCAGTTTTATCTTTTAGGGCCCAAAAAGAGAACAATAAGTATATCTGCAAAATGTTGAATGTTTGTAAATATTTCTATTTCCATACATTTTTATTCTCTCACTGTTACCTAAACAGCCCAAAATTAAACTTGAAATCTTGCCAAACTACATAAAGACAAAAATATTCTTATTCCGTGAACACTTAGCATATAAATAAGGTCATATCAGGGATATCCATGACCTTAAATCTACTATATCTAACAAGAGAAGTTTAAATTCACCTTTATAATAACAGAAATCAAAATAGTTATTTCAACATAAACATAAATACATGTTTCAGACATTCTGATTTGTCTCCTTACATGTTTGCCCTCATTAATTAGTGATCAATTACATTTTAGTCAATTTACACAAATCGCTCACTACTGCAGTTAATGTTGGAAAAACAAGAGTGAAAACTCTGTGCTGAAATGCAATTTCATTCTAGTTGAGTTAGATTTTGTTCAACCTGTGTTTGTCTGCTGCAGATAGAAGGCTTGATAGGGACTGGAACAGTGAGAAAACATTCTAAACTGACAGTTTCCTGTGTTGGACTAAACAGCAAGCTGTGCCAAGAAAAACTGCTGAGCACTTTCCAAGAGTTAGAAGCATGTAAAGCACCTACAGTGGAACAAAACCAAGAAATGACAGAACATTTTGATTGACAGCTTTTTTTTTTCCATCAAGCCACTTGAAAATGGAGTGAAGAGGCATAGGGGAGGGAAGAGTGGCAGAGGGGATGAAATTAATCAGGTGTTGTGCATCTTCCTCTGTTCCTCTCTCATTCATTAAAACATGTTTCATCCAGAGCTATTTTCATATTATTTTGCACCAGTCTGCAAATACTAAATCACAATTACTTGATTTGTTTATTGAACAAGTACTTTCTTAGTTTTGCTTAATTTTTTTTTTTTCAAATGTGGAATTAGTTTGAGTATTCTTCCTCAGGCCCCTGTTCTTCCTACATTTGAGTGCAGGACATTTGAGTTATCAAGATTTTAATATTGACACTTTGAGCATTTTTTACATATGTGTTAATATCTTAGTTTTGAGACTTTTCCTGGTTTTGATTTCAATTGTGGTAAATCATTCACATGAAAAACCTGGTTAGTCATTTCCCTGTGTAATTGATCATTACTGGATCCAGGTTTCTGATTGTCGGCCTACTGTGTCTTCATTTTTTTTTTTTACCACTTTAGCCACAATAAGATGATTCATAAACCAGGATAAGATGTGTAAATGCCATAATACCACGGTAATACAACTAAGTTTCTCAAAACCAGGATGAGGTCTTATTCAGGTTTCTTAAGCCAGGTTGAACATGTGAAACATAACCCAGACTCCTCATCAAAACCAGGAGTATGCATGTAAACACGCTCACATGAATCTGGATAACTTGGCCTTTAAAGCAGGTTGAGATTCATTTTGAATTAAGTTCCAAGCAACAAGTCCTTAAACCCAAGTTGCAAAAGTGCAGCTTACTCACTAACAGCTTAACTACAATCAAAACAGGAGAACCCCAACATATAAACTCTTTTTAAATGCAAATGGCCTGCTTCTTTGATATGTAATGAAGCATTCCATGTATTGATGGAATTATGCTCTGAGATGAAAAGATGCAGGTAAAACTGCTGTGAGCTGTTGCTGTAATTACCAAGATTCACTTTTAATAATGAGAGTTACATATGATTGTTCATAGTAAAACTGGACAAAATAAAAACAATAAATGGTGAAAATCAATACAAATTTATAAACAAAAAAAAACCAAATCAAATATTGTTCCAGATTTGTTAATAAAAAGAATTAAATTCAATTAAATGATTCTAAATATTTGAAGTGCAATAAAGCCAAAATTTAAAGCATTCAGTCCTAAATTAAAATGGGACTTGATCATTTGGACACTAAATTTTACAAGTTAGTGCAGGTCCATCAATAATGCACCAACATCAAGTCTCAGTCCAAACCACAGGATCAAGTAAAATCTAATCTTGGGAGACACAATACAAGGCAAAATAGCAGCAGTAGCAATGCAGGAACACAGATTAAATTAGACTTTGATCCATTAATTTCCTACCTAACACACCCCTCTCATCTCACCTGCAATCACACCACCAGCACTGAGTTTATCATATGAATGATAATGGATTCAACTCTCCTCTCATTTTGCTCGTATTTCAAAATAAAGAGGAAAAATTAAGATAAACTCATCCACAATTAATAATTAAATTCTAAAACTACTGCGGGATAAGAATTCACAGGATTATTTAAACCTGATTAGTTGGGCCACAATTTAACCCCTTGGCTCTGTATCATCTCTCTTTCAGTCTTTACATGCTACTGCATCCTCTCCTATATTTATTCACCATGTTCACATATTTAAACATCTGCATTGATCAATGCAAAACATAAGCAATCCTTTATATAACCTATAACAAACATACATTTTATACCACTCAACAAGACGCTAAGTGTTGTAAATGAGAAACCAGACCAAAGATGTCATGTAAGCATTTTTTTTGCACAAAATAAAGCAATTTACATTTTACTTATAGACAGTGGAGCAGACACAGAACACCCACCTGCTATGAAGCATGGATGTGTTACCCAGTCTGCAGAGTACTCAGCATAATGGCTCAGATACCTGATCTGCATGTAGCCATTATAGATGCAGAAAACAAAGGCCAGGGCAAATGAGGCAAACGGTGTTGGTTTACCTCCTCGGATTAAAAAGGGAAAAATAAGGGATCTGCAACAAAACCAATACTGTTAACACAACTTAGTTATTTCAAGTGCTTGCTTTTACACACTGATATATATTAATTAGCTGGTACTCCTGATGTACTGTAAGACACAGTGCACTTTGACTGCTTGTTATCACCTACCTCTGAACATAGTGGCAGAAATACATAGCAATGAGCAACTGGTTGGGAAGTAATGAGGTTTTCGCAGAGGATGTCCAAAATACTAGGCTCAGAGGTACCATGAACGCAGGCAGCTCTTGTACGAACCAAGCAAATTTGACATTAACTGGAAATCCATATTTACTGGTAGAATATCGCCCGTATGGGACATTAACGAAAAGCAAAGCAACGAAAGTGCAGACTGCCATGAAAACCATGAAGTAAGCCATACAGTCCAAAATGTACAGCTCCTCTCTTTCCGAGGAGAAGAGCCTGGAAAGAATTGAGTCCATCACGACGGGAGGGCTAATGTTACAAAACTAAATTAATTAGAAATTGTAATTGTCACTTATATTTGCAACTAACTGACAGTATGCTCTATCACTAGCTAAATCAGACGCATGCTATGGATAGCACACAGTCCACAGGAGTACATGCACGCAAATGACGCACGGGTGCCTCATCCAGGACCAATGACAGTCTCTGAACAGATATAGCGTCGAATCTTATCAACCAATCAAAATGCTCAGTTTTGCATCAATGTTTATTCAATATCGTGTGGTATCTGATGTCATGGATAAATATTTTTAAATTAATCTTTGTTTACAACATTGATTCATAATGACCTGGTTACCTGAGGCACTATACTGACGTTAACTCTTTTTGTTAGTTAACCCTTTCTTTTTTTAGCTAGAATAAATATTATAACACAACAAATTAAATAAATGGAACAAGGGCTATTTTTTATTCAATGTGTACTTTAAAAAAAAAATGCACTAAAGACATGTAATTTAAAAAACACAACTCGCACGAAATACAAGGAAAATGTTTTATTTTATTCAGGCAGATTTCGTGGCCACCTCTAAAGGCCCTAATTCACGTGCGTGTGAGGCAACACGTTTTGAGGATACACCACAACGTAGCAGTCCGTTCAGAAACACTCAGTAGATTTGAGGCTCAAACAAGTTGCAGGTCACCTCTCTCTACATTTACCCGCCACGTCGTTCCGCAGACTTTTCTCCAGAGTTTTATGCTATACAGACATGGGGAAAAGAAGCAGACAGCGGCAGAAAAACCAGAGTGCTGGCAGAGACAACAGAGACAACGCTGTAAGACTCACACAGGATGCAGTCATTCTTGCTAATGTTTACAATGAAGTGCTCAGAAAGCGCACATATTACTTTTATTTACTAAATGCAAAGGGATCTGGGACGAATACGGATGTGTTAACTTGGCTAAACTTGTGTAGTCATGCTGCTGTGACCCTGCTTAACAGCTGCAACATCAGAGAGCGTTAATGTTAGCTACCTTTAAATCTGCTATCTTCTAATTCATGCATGACCACAGTTTGTTATGTCTAAACTCTGTAGATACGTGACTTTTGTTGCTTTTCTCTAAAGAGCTTTTTAGTCTTTACCAGACTTTTTTGGGAATGGTGTAATTACATGTGGCAGGTAACCCCGTGTAAGTCCAGTAATCATTCATTAAAGCACCGTGAAGAGAACAAGGAAGCAGGGTTAGAAAACAACTCAGAAATGTTCATGTTAAAGTAATGTTTGTAGATCGATACACGTCAAATTGACCAGTAGACCTTACTTAAATGTAAAATGTCTAGTGACCTGTCCTGCAAGTTAACTCTTGACTGTCAGCAAGAAAACATGGAATTGATGGAATTTTTGAAGGGATTTTTTTTAGAAAATAATACATCACATTTCGTACGTGCTTTTCCAGTTAGCTTTGTACAAAAGAGCAGTTCAGATATACTGTATGTACAACCATCTCTAACGACCATGCATCCATGTGTTCAGGGCTGGGGAGCCGGCTATGCTGACATTGTCAAAGAGAATAAGCTGTTTGAGCACTACTACAAGGAACAAGGCCTGGTGCCTGATGGAGAATTCGAACAGTTTATGGAGGCAATGAGGGAACCGCTGCCAGCGACCATCCGCATCACTGGATACAAGAGGTGGGCCGAACAGATTTATTACCAGGTTTCAGACTCTCTCTCACGGTCTTGAAAAAGTGTCACATCAGTAACATGTTAAATGTGTAACAGTTAGACTCATTACTATAGAACATTTTTCTGAAACAACTCAAATGTAATACCTCTGCATTATCTTAATGTAAGCGCTGGTATTTGGACCTGCAAGGGGTACAGTGAATAATATTGCTGCTTGATTCTGTTGCTACATGCCCAATTTCTCCTTCTTGTCTCTTTTTTTTGTGTTTTAGCCATGCCAAGGAAATCCTGCACTGCCTGAAGGACAAATATTTTAAGGATATTCAGGAGCTGGAGATTGATGGCCAGAAGATTGAGGCTCCACAGGCTCTGAGCTGGTAGGATGTAATGATTTTCTTAAGACTAAAAAGATCTGAGATTTAAACTAAAAGTTTGGCACAAACTGTGCCCTGTCTTTCCCAGGTATCCAGATGAGCAGGCATGGCACACCAATATGAGCAGGAAGATTATTCGGAAGTCTCCCCTGCTGGAGAAGTTCCACCAGTTTCTGGTCAGCGAGACTGAGTCGGTGAGTCAAACAGAGACCAAACAGAAAATTTACCAGGAACATCAGCGGCCCTGTTAAAATAGTTAACAGGAGCAGTGCTCAAGGGCTGTAGCAAATTATTTTTTTCTACATTGTAGTACAGTATCTCAAATATCCAGATACCGTACATTGTGTCTGTGTGTTGTTTTAATTTTAGAATTCAGCACCTGCCAGACTCTTAATTGTTTTAGTCATTTCCTTCCTGCTTTTTCTTTTCCCTCCTCTCCTCTGTTTGGTCCTGAAGAAAAGTACTTTTCCCCTCCACTAAATCAAGCAGTCAATATAGAGTCATGCAAGTACAGCCCAACATGTCACTGCTGTGACATGTTGAAATAAAGTTAAATCCTGTTAAAGGAAGTAAAGTTAAATACCATTAAATTGAGCTCCCCACCCCTGGTTCAGGGTAGAAACCATGTGACTTCAGATTTTTGCTTCTCCAGTGGTGGTGTGCTTTGGCTTTCTCCTCCAGAGCTCTCTGTCTCTCAGCCGCTGTCTGCTGCATTTTTCCTTCAGTTCCTCTCTAGTCCCTCTATTTCTCTTTCACATTATTTATTCTTTAAATTTTTTGAAAATTTTATTTATAATACAATGTCAGTGTTACCAATGATGTTTGAATTAAGTGAGACAGCCAAGCCATGTAAATATATATTTTTTACCCTCGATAGGTGATTTAATTTTTTTTAAAAAAAGGAAAACACACTGACAGAAGTTATGAAAGAAATGAAAAGATCAGCTTCATTTTCTTGTGTTTGTCCTTGCAGGGTAACATCAGTCGACAGGAAGCTGTCAGTATGATCCCTCCTCTACTACTGAAGATTGAGTCCCACCACAAGGTAAAAGCCCTCTGTGGAGGTCAAGAATAATACATCTGTCATGCACTATGCGTTTTTCTTCTGCCTTTTGTCCCCTTGTAAAAGTCTTTGCTTGTGGCTATAAAAACAGCTGTGTCCAAAGAGAGATACTGTTTTGAAGTGTAGACTTGCATGTGTTTCTGTGCAGATCCTGGACATGTGTGCAGCTCCAGGCTCAAAGACGGCCCAGCTCATTGAGATGCTCCACGCTGACATGGACGTCCCGTTTCCAGGCAAGAAATACACATTTAAAAAACAGGGAAACTGCCATAATAAATGATAAATGTGTTTTTAACTGAAAGAAATATCTGGTTGGGGATTTATTGTAAATATTAACCCACAGAAAACATCCTTGAACTTATCCTAGTATCTTAATTACACAGTACAAAGAAAACTAGTAAGTAATTCAGCAGTCCCTGCCAGTGTGTTCCAACTTTAACAGCAGTTAACTGGAGTTCACTCTCTTATCCTCCAGAGGGCTTTGTCATTGCCAACGACGTGGACAACAAGCGCTGCTACCTGCTTGTGCACCAAGCCAAGCGTCTCAACAGCCCCTGTATCATGGTGGTTAACCACGACGCCTCCTGCATCCCAACGCTCACGGTCGACTCCGATGGCAAGAAGGACATCCTCTTCTATGACCGCATCCTGTGTGACGTGCCCTGCAGGTCAGCAAAGTGCTGCAGGACATTGTGTCTGCCTCTCTGACGCTTATTAAAACACTGTAGGAGAGTTAGGGTCTGGATGTCTGAGAAAGAACTGGATTAAGAGAGAAATATTGTTTTTAAGCTCTGCTGTAAGCGTCATTGTTTGACTTGAGAAGAGATTTTGTGTGACAGATGGAAAAAAAGCTTTACTGTGTCTGTCAAATGCTGGGTTATTAGAGGCCCTTTTTCAAAATGGCTCTCAATTGTGTTTTGCTCTCCGTATTCTAGTAAAACATTCTTCCCCTCTTGAAATCTAGCAACAGTTTATGGCCAAAACAAAACTGCATTTGTTTGCAAATGCTGCCTGAGTTTGGCCAGCTGTAGTGCTGAAGCCAGGACGTCCTGCCAAAGACAACACAGGGGGAGGGAGGGGAAGGAAAGCTGTAATGAAGACAGAGGGAGGCAGACAGGCCGTAGTGATGTGAGCAGTCAGCTAAAGACCCTGCATTTAGGCGGTTGTGCTTGGCAGACATTTTTGCCCCGTGAGAAGTGTTTGGGCATCTCTGGTGGTTTCAGAGCCTCAGGCTGAACTGTGGATGTGTCTGAATGGTGCTGCTGTCTGCTCTGTGCTCTGCAGCGGGGACGGCACCATGAGGAAGAACATAGACGTGTGGAAGAAGTGGACGACCAGCAACAGCCTGCACCTCCACGGGTGAGTGGGGGGAAGGGTGTAAGTTTTTGCACTTTTGTGCCAACGTAGGAATTCATGCACCTGTGTGGTAGACCTAATTGACTAAACGTCAGAGATGAGGAGTGTGCTCTTTGGGTGCTGATTAAAAATAGTTGCCAGATTTAAGGGTGTGTGTGTTCACCAGGCTCCAACTGCGGATTGCGGTGCGCGGTGTTGAACAGCTGGCTGTTGGAGGGAGGATGGTCTACTCCACCTGTTCACTCAACCCTATAGAGGACGAGGCTGTCATTGCAGCGCTGCTGGAGAAGAGCGACGGTAACAAATACTCACACACACACACGCAAGGCTGCACAGTTAAGCTTTATGTGACAGACTCTTTTATCAAATGAGTGCTTTATTTTAGTCTGCTTTGCGCACACTTTTTCAATTCTTACTTTATTTTTTGTAGGTAACATATTCTCCCCTGAATAGTGTATTGACCTAATGGAGCTTGCTCTTTTTTTTTCTTTTTTCTGTTTGTTTCTTACTCTCTGGTCGCTGTTGCTAGCTGTTTCACTCAGCCTGCCATTAATTTCTCAAAAGTGATAGCCCATGCCTGCATCCATGCATTTTAATAACATAAAACAGTGATAAATATCCATCATAATGTCCTTAAGTTCAAGGTCCTGTTTTAGAATTGCTTATTTAATTCAATCAGTAATTTTTAAAATTTAACTTTAATCATCACAAAGAAAAGCAATATGTTAGTATTCCTTTTACTGCAACCAGAGAATTTGGACATTTTGAATTGAACAGTACTGGAATAAGTAATCAATTATCAAATTAGCTACTGATTTATTTGTAATTTGTTGGTCAGGATGCTGACCATCAGAAACTGGACTAATCTTTTTTATGTAAGTCACTGAACCTCATGCAGGTGTATGAGATGGTACAAAAGCAAGCATTTGGCAAGACGAGTTTGGAAAATGTTTGGTATCATCATCAGAACTTAAGCATACCCTCGCTTATAAAACCTGTTAAATGTGACTAAAATCAAATAAGTCTTGACAGGGACTCTGTGTTCTGGATGAAGAAATATTGCATCAGCACATGTCGAAATGCCCACACAGAACATTATGTTAAATCAGACTGTTGAGACTGCCAAAGAAGAAAGTCTCATTTTCCTTCTGCCATTGTGGTCTTTATGTTAAGTTATAAATCTGATCAGAGAGCACAAAACAGCAGAGTTGCAGCACTATTCTTGCTGGAACACACAAGGTCAGCAGCTGTAGAGCCTAAAGTAAGGTCCCCTTTGTTTTTGAGCTGCTAAGTATACCAGAATTTAGTATATGAAAGTTAAATCTAAATATAACCACTCAAGTCTTTTTCTGCCAGCTTGTAATGTTTTTCCCATCCCCACTGCCAGGAGCGTTAGAGCTGGCCGACAGCTCAGCTGATCTGCCAGGGCTGAAGTGGATGCCTGGGGTCACTTCCTGGAAGGTATTGGAACATTTCGTCTTCAGCGGTCTTTACAAAAAAACAGCCACTTCACCAACCCAAAAAAAAAAAGCCATAAAGGAAAAC
>JAPZDY010000008.1:16645765-16664305 GCA_029783645.1 Ctenochaetus hawaiiensis
ATTGTAGGTTGGTGTCCTGACTGTGGATTATTTTGATTGGATAGCACACTAAGATGGTGGTTTCCTTTGTAGCTGATGACCAAGGAGGGGCAGTGGTACTCGGACTGGTCCGAGGTTCCAGTCAGTCGTCACACACAGATCCGCCCAACAATGTTCCCACCAACAGACCCAGAGAAACTTGCTCGCATGCATCTGGAGAGATGGTAAGTGCACGCTCACACACTAAAAGTTTTTACTATTAAAAATGCTGAGGACCTCTTTTCCTACAACTCTAACCCCCAAATAATCCTTAACTCCTCATGTGGTTGGCGCAGTTCTAATGGCTTTAGCTGAAAGTTCTGTAACCAGAGTGAATAAGAGCAGTGGGGTAAACCGTGAGTGCCAAACTAATCAGTGTATTCTGCTTGTGAGTTCAAAAGCATTGAGGTAATTATTTAAAAAAAAAAAAAAAAAAGGATCCATCTCCTACAAGTTTCCCCTTGGTGAATTTCTTCTTTCTGGAAGGACGATTCCACACACAAACCCTAATCTTAATTAACTATCTTTCTCATCTTTTTATCATCTTGAGAGTATTTTGCTCTCATTAAGCAGGGAAACACAAGCACACACACCAGACATCTTTTCTGTTTTCTTCGATGCCAAATTCATTAGCTGAGGAAAGGGTCTGATTATTTATTAATTGCTTTTTGTTGGCACAGCTTTACACACACACACACACACACACACACACACACACACACACAAACACACTCTGTGTGCATTGATGCACTTAAATGTACACGCTTGCAATGTCACATAATGCAGGATAATGTAATTTCTACTATGCAAGTTTTAATTTAATGTATGGACTAACATTGTGCTGACCACCAGATGGAGCTATTGTCAAATGTAGTTTAAGCACCTTTTGTATTTAATGCTGAAAAAATCCTTGTTTGTCTTCAGTAGGTGGCATCATAAAACCCAAATCATGATTTGTGTGTGTGTGTTTGTGTGTCTGTGTTTGTGTGCGTGTGTATGTGCGTGTGTATGTGCGTGTGTGTCTTAATGTCAGTATGAGGATTCTACCACATCACCAGAACACTGGAGGTTTCTTTGTGGCCGTACTGGTGAAGAAAGCTCCGATGCCATGGAACAAAAGATATCCCAAGGTAGTTCCCCACAAATACGTGCACTCACACGCACACACATGCACACACACTTAATGGATGATTAGATTGTCAGTCTCACTTGAAGATGGAAATGGAGCAGAACTCTCCCATGTGGATATGGGCTGTGTGTGTTGAACCAGCTGCATTGCATCACTTACCTGTTCAGCATTAGTAACCACATCTAGGGTGACTTCTCTCATTCTTCTTTCTCTGCTCACCCTCCTCACTGTCACCCTAACCCAGCTGAGGAAGGACACCTCGTCCCTCTCAGCGGCCCAGACCGGAGGCTCTCTGGTGGCCTCAACCCCCGCAGACACTCCCTGCCTCCCTGAGAGCGCTGCGGAGGAGGCGGAGGTGGGAGGACCAGAGGGAAAAGGAGATGGGGAAGCAGAGGAGGAGGCACCCAAAGGAGCCACTTTGGCCCGGGAGACCACTGCTAAACAAGATGGAGTGTGTGGGTGAGTCATTTTGGTGTGGAGAGCTTAATGAACAATGGAAAAGTGCAAAGTCTTGAATCATTATTAAAAACAGAATCCGGTTCCTTTGAATGAGAAATCACTCTTAAGATAATCACCCTCATCACCCTCACCCTTGGTTGAAGAGAGATTTGAGAAATTTGCAAATAGTAAGCAGATTTTTTACTTGATCATCAGCCATGATTGATATTCAGTATAAAGTCACTTTTAAAAATGTACATTTTTTTTCAGAGAAAGCTTTGGCAGGAAACACTTTTGCGGACCAGCACAATTGAACTACATGTTTGAAATCAAAAAGTAAATAATTGAAGTCTTAATGAATGTGGCTCTCCTCTTTCTGCCTCGCAGGCCTCCAGCCTCTAAGAAAATGAGGCTGTTTGGTTACAAAGAAGACCCCTTTGTGTTCCTAACTGAGGATGACCCTGTATTCAACACCATACAGTAAGTGCCTCAATGTGTATAAGACATAGAAATGACTGATTTCAGCCTTTGAGGTTGCAAACTTTTTTATTCTCTGTTGTCTCTAGATCTTTCTATGATCTGTCACCTGACTTCCCTAAACTCAATGTGCTGACCAGAACCCACGAGGGCAAGAAGAGACACTTGTACATGGTGTCCAAAGAGCTTCGCAACATGCTGCTCAACAACAGTGAACGCATGAAGGTGTGTTTCTTTTTGAGCAGCATTTAGAACGCTGGTGGAAGGGGGATTATTTTTCCTGGGGGGCCACTTGAGAAAACCCTGACTGTTGCTGGGGGACGGCAAGCTAATTTTGATGCTAAGCATACAAGAAGCTTGTTAGAATAATGTCAAATACCTACAGTACATTTAAATGTGGAGTTATAATTCTCTCATGGAGACAAACTCACCCTGTATTCCTGTCAGTGTATTGGAAGAGTACTGTTACTTTGACTAATACATTGGTCATTATCACAGTCTTATCACAGCTGTGAGGCTTTTGTTGCATGAACCTTGTAAAAAGTCCTTGCTGAAGTCGTAGCTTGCTGGCACTGCCTCAGCTGACCTCACCTCGTCCCCATTTGCTGCAAACTGAGTTGACAGTTTTACCACCAATCTCAGAATCTATATTTAGCATCAACTTATGCTTTTAAGTACTGGCTTGTGGTAGGTGAGTCTAAACTGAACATCCATCAATAAATGAAGTGACAATCCCCAGTCTCATTGTGCTTTGGTCGCAATGTGAGTTCAAACATCACACTTATAATAATGTCGACTGTGACAGGAGCAACTGAAGCACATACACACAACACAAGTGTTTCAAATATAAAAGCCAATTGAGGCCATTTATTTCATTTCATTTATATTAGCTTTATAAGTAAAAAAGTGTAGTTTGTCTTTGACCTCATTAACCAGGTAGAACCATCATGTGTTCTGACCTGCAGGATTCAAAAGCTTGGATTTGGTTTAGATCATCGCACGCATTGTAGGTCAGGTTTGAAGCATTTCCATGGTGTGGAAGTCTGATAAAAATAGAAGAAGCAAATCAAGAATTTTCTCCTGAAGTTGTTGCATTTAGTAATGATTGAGTTTCATCAGACAGACTGCATTGTGGGTATTATAGCCGTGCACAGGCTCATTTTTGGGTACAAACATATTGGTTTTGCATTGGTACACCAGTTCTTATTTATTGTGTGTGTGTTTGTGTGTGTGTACATATCCCAACTCATCAGAGCAAACCAGACTAACAGATGGGACTCTCTCCCATCCCAAATCCCCTCTGGTCCTCCACCCTGTAGCACCTGCACAGGTGGCTGTGTGTGTGTGTGTGGATGAGTTTGTGGGTGTGTGTGCGCGTGTGTGTGCGAGTGTGTGTGTGTGTGTGTGTGTGTGTGTGTGTGTGGATGAGTTTGTGGGTGTGTGTGCGCGTGTGTGAGTGCATGCGTGTGTGAGTGTGCACCTCTTCTCTTTGTTCTCCTCTTTGTGTTTGATGTCTCTCACTTACTATCGGGCTAAATCACAGCGAGTTGCATTTCTCCACATGGTTCCCGATTCTGAAATAAGAGGATAGAAATGCAAAGCCTTTGTTCACTCCCCATTTCCCTATAGTATCCCAAGTTTTACAGAACAAATTTATGGAATAGGGCTTTTTCACAATGGCAACAGTTTAATTATAAGAATATTCAACATCTGTTTCTACTGCCTTAATGTTCTCACATTAAAATATTATGCAAAGCTAATTTAACTTGCCTCACTTCCCGCAGGTCGGTAAAGAATTCAACATGCATATTTATTTCAGAAGCATAGTTGAATTTTCCTGCACAGATCACTGACAGTTGCCTCCCACTCCTGCTGGGACAGCAGAGACCAGCTGCTCTGTGTTTACCCGCTTGTACAGTAGAAGCCTGAAGCCAGGCAGTTTGGTGAACTTCAATAATACTACAAGACCACAAAGTACCGTAATTAGCCCTTTATTTTAATTTAAACTGCCCTTGATTGTGTTTTCCAGAGAGATGTTAATTAGCGCTGTTAGCCAGTAGAATCTGGCATCATTGTGTTGTTTTTGTGCGGCGCCATATGTCAGCATGCTTGTTCTACTTGTTTCTCAGGTCATTAACACAGGGGTGAAGGTGTGGTCTCGCAACAGTGATGGGGAGGAGTTTGGCTGTGCCTTTAGATTGGCTCAGGAGGTAACACCCACACACCCACACAGACACACGTACACACGCTGCATTTTTTGACAAAGAACATCAACTCTCATCCTCACATATTAAATCTTCCATGGAGTAAAAACAGTTTTTCTGCAAATCTGCTCAGTCTTTGATGAGCAGCGTCTTTTTAATTGAAAGCTGTATTGCTGTGAAAATACATCATTCTCTCTTCACACCTTTGCTGCACATTTTCACACAAGCCCCTTAATCCTCTCTGTATGCACATCAACCTCACGATTTGAATCGATGCACGCAGTAATGCATGGTGATAGCTTATATATCATGGACTTCAACAGCCAACAAATTCTTTCACTTTTTCCTCTAAGATTCTCCTCAAAGATGATTTAAGTTAAGCTCAGGGCCCATTCAGACTTAACTAGCTCTGTGCTGAAAAAAGGAATGTCATACTGTGATGGCCAGTTAGCTGGTGGGCCGATCAGAGTGTGCAGAGCTGAACAAGCCTGCCACAAGGGATTACAAGGACTTAATTTGCATTTGCTAATGAGCCGACACTCCCACACCTCAGCACAGACCTGCAGTGGTCGTCCCAATGACTGATTTTGATTTGGTCTGAATGAACCCTTACTCAATTCAAGATGTCTATAAAGATTCTCGATTTATCATGATGGTCTGCAGATTGTCAACCTTTCTTCTCCTCTGTCCTGCAAAGGGTATCTACACTCTTCAGCCATATATCCGCTCCAGGATAATCCGAGTGAGTGTTGAGGACATCAAAGTGCTGCTGACCCAGGAGAACCCCTTCCTCAGCAAACTGCAGGACGACGCTCACGCTCAGGCCAAGAAAATGGGTATGTTTGCAAAAGATTCTCATCAAAAAGTACAAGACTGTATTTCAACTACATTACTAGTTTCAGAAAAGTGAAGTAATTAGTTCAGCTGCAGACTGTACTTCTGCAAGTTTCTTTTTGAGAACTTTAAGAATCAAGAAAGTAGCCGAAGCAGCCCAGAGGTTAAAGTAGTGGATTAGAGACTGGAAGGTTTCTGTCTTGGCTGGCATGAAACCAACGAGGAAAGTGAATGAGTAATGCTCTGTTTTCCTCAGCTACTGGTGTTCAGCTGCCCTTCAGCAAGGCACTGACCCAAAAACCTCACAAGAGGAGCTAAGCAGTTTCAGTCAAATAGAAACTGTAGTTACAGTCTGCAGTTTTCAAATGTTAATATAAGAAACTGTACATGCTAAGCTTGATGGCATACCTACCATTTAAATGGAGTTTTGAAATAATGTGTTGTTGCTTTCTGGTTGTTAATTCATTATTCTGTCCACAGGTATGGGAAGCATTGTGCTGAAGTATATGCCCAACCCAAAGTAAGTTGTTTATGTGCATATTTTATCATTAGCTATACAAAATGATGTCCTTGGTCATTTCTGACGCCCACCTTACCCTCTGTCTGCCAGCAGTCCAGCAGAGCCTCAGTGTCCCATCCAGCTGTGTGGCTGGAGGGGAAAGACATCCATCCGAGCCTTCGTGCCCCGCAACGAGAGATTTCATTACCTCCGAATGTTAGGCGTGGAGGTCTTCAGAGACAAACAGGGCCTCGGGCAGAAACAGAGGGATGAGGGTAAGGAAGAGGCGGAAAAGGATGCAGAGGAGGAAGGAGCTGCAGAAAACGAGGTGGAAATGGACTTGGAGAACGGCGACAAGAACGGATCGTCTCAACCAAAGACCAACAGCGACAACCAGGGGACAAGCAGCTGAGGATGTAGAGGAGGCAGCGGAGGGAAAAAAGTTATGACTGAAGACGTATTAGAGCTCTAAGAGCTGCAGACCAGGTCCAAGACCACATTATGTGGTAGAGGAGGGCGATGTGCACGTATGGGATTCTGTGTTTACCACACTGCCACTGCAGAAGGACTCCCTCCCAGAGTCGGACTCCCTTAGGATTTTTAATTTTTGTAACCCCCCCAGGAGTCAGCTTTTTAGTTCAACTGGTCTTATTTTATAAAGCATTTTTTTATGGTTTAACAAATTTATTCCACTGACCAAGTGGTGTTAATTTTCTCTCAGTTGCTCATGTTAAGAGAGGTTTATATTAACTGCCATCTCATTTTCACACCTGTAATTAAGCAGAAATATGGAGTTGATTAAAAGCGTTGAAGGTTAACTGTGTCACCAGTCAAATTATTTGACTTTCAGCTCATTCTTGGCCTGTTGAAGTGTAAAAGGCATCCCAAGAAGGGGTTGATTAGTTCAGCTAATAAAACAGCTATGAGGCATAAAATAGGGTCCTGTGAACCCCAAACACAGAGGTAAATTAAGTGGATTTAGAACAGGCCAACAGCGCTGCGTTTTGTTTTTTTTCACTTGACATTTTTAATACAGTTTCACCACATTAAAAAAGAAAACTTTCCACTACAAGAAAGAAGCAATTACTGTTGATCTCTGTAAAATAACCTGTTATGTCACTGGCACACAGAATTTTAGAGTTTACAGGAAACTAAAATACAAAAACATACCTTGTTAGTGAACACATATTTGATCTTTTTTTATCATGTAGTTCTCTGACATAGGTAAGAAAGTTAAATGGAATAAAGAACCCATGATCATTATTTTGATTATGATGACAATGATGTATATTTGTCCTTGACAGTCTTAAATGAATGAGATGTACACAGCAGCTCTGTGAGGCTGTGTGGTACTTTGAACAGCAGTGAATACAAACATTAGTTTAATATGGTTAGTTTAAATGCTAAAAACGTTGCTAAAATGTGGGTCTTAAACAGGAAATGTCATATCTGTTCTTAAACCAAAGTTTTCAGACAAACTGAAATTTTGGTTTAATAATGGTCCTAGATGAAAATTCAAGGATCAAAAAAGATATTACACCTAATCCTGGTGAAAGCATGAATACTAGTACCTAATTTAATGGCAATCTATCCAGTTGTCATGGAAATATTACACTTAAAGTTTAACCTCATGATGCTGCTAGAGAATAACTCAGAAGTTAACCATCACAAGGATCTATCATCTGGAAACTATGAATGAGTGTACCAAATTTTATGCCAATCCATTGAGTAGATGTTGGGATATTTCAGTGGAAATGTAAAAAACTTTGACCTGCTGATGCTGCTAAAGACAGAAGGTCACAAAATTCAGTATGATTCATTCTTCGGGCACCATGAATGTGAACAAATTTTTAAGTAATTGTTTTTGAGATATCCCAGCTTGGATGGTAACTGACATTACCATCACAAGGGCATTATTAGCGTGGCAAAAAATTGCAGAAACCAGAGCCTTGAAAACGTGCTTGAGAAGCACGTATCAGAGACAGAACTCTCGTTACCCCAAACTCAGTTTCCTCAGTTTACAGAGAACCAGAAGTTCCTGTAAGTGATAATGAAAATATTAAAAAACACAGTTTAATTTCCTGTGACAGCATTCTTGCTGCATCTTGTCAGAGTTGCCACGGCAGCTTCACTGTGCTGGATGGACAGACATCTCCTGCTCCTGTTTATTACCGAGTCCAGCTGCCATGACAACAGCCGTCATGACAACCAGCTCCCTCACCTCTCTCTGGTGACAGGAGGGAGCAGAGGACAGAAGGACCACAGAGAGCATCCTGCACTCCTCTGCTCTCCTCTCATTTTCTTCTCCCAACTCCGTCCTCACCTTTTTTTTCCTTCATCCTCTGTTGTCCCTCGTTCCCTTCTTTTTTCTATTTGATCTGTGACCTCTAAAGTGCACGGCAGTTGGTTTTACCGAGCAGAAGAACGGCTGTCATGTCAATTCCGTCGGCTGTGGGTACGCCAGTGACAGCACTGTTTGCAGAGGCAGAAGGGGACAAGTCTGGGACAGGAAGAGTCAGTGTTTCGGTTACATGCTGGAATCAAGTGAACCCAAATGTGTTTTTCTTCCCTCTTATTCTTTAGTTTTGGCGGATTTCTAACCTTCAAACACATATGACAGAGACAGATAGAAATACAAAGGAATAAACGGTTGATTATTCAACAACAGCATACTGAAGGAGGGTTGAAGAGTACGGACAAGATCAGGAATAGAGGGAAAAAAGAGTTGAAGATTTAAAAAAAAAATGTGTAAAAGGTATTTCAGAGTTAAGGTGGAGCCACGACAAAGAGGGAGCTTCTTGTGGAGTCAGTCATGGATGAAGGAGGAGAGAAAAAAAAAGGCTCAATTTTTCCGAGCAGAGTAGAGGATAGCACATGAAAATGGAAGGAGTTGAAAATGATAAAAGCCTTGGGAGGATGAAGAGAGATGAGTGGATGGGGTGGGGGTTTGGGGGGGTTAGGGAGAGGGTGGGGATGAATAAATTGAATTGGACAGATAGAGAAAGGTTTGGAGATAAGGCAAAAGTTGTTACTGAGTCACAGGCCTGTCTGTGTGCGTGGGAGTGTGTGTTCGTGTTAAGCCTGCTTGTGAATATGTGTGTATGCTTCGGCTAAGCCCATCTTTGTGTGTTAAAAGTGTGTGTGTGTGTGTGTGTGTCGGTTTGTCAGTGTGAGTGATGCCTTCTGCCTTTTAGCTTCAGCATTTCCTGCCAACCTACTAATACTAGTGATGACATCAGCTGCACACAGGGACACATACATTAACTTTATGTCTCCTTTTCCCTTCATCCTTCCATCTTTCTCTTCCTGTCTTTTTACTTTTTATTTAAATTTCCACCCAATCCTTGTCTCTAACTTAAATTCATACCACTCACTTCCCTCTTTCCATTTTGATTATCTTTCTCCCTGGAAGAGCTTTCTGAAAGCACTCACGGCCTCCTGAAGCTCAGATTTTAAAATGTTCTCAAACTGTCATCTCAGTTTAAGTCTCTGCTTTTAGTTCTCCCTCAATACACCATTTTCTTTTATTGGACCACTGTTGTTCATCCATCCTTCATGTTTGTTTGGTACACTAAAGTATTTTTCAAGGCTCAGAAATAGTGTGTCAGTGATAAAAAAACAACTTTCTTACCGTAGTTTGATTGAAACCTGAAATATTAACTAAGTATTCCTGCACCTTTGAGCTAAAACAGGTTGACAACATCGTTTATGGTGTTCTTGGATCAAATGTACAAACTAAAAGGGGTCATGTTATTTGTCTTAGTGTGACCTCTGGACTGTTTGTGCAGCCTGTGTTTATTTGCACCAAACAGCCAATGTAAAGACTGAATAGATGTTAGCTGCAAGCTAGCTAGCAACGTATGCAGCCCCCGATTGATCTGATTGAGTTCCTGAGAAAACATGCAGCTCAAAGTTAAACATGTTGGACTCACATGGACTCAGTTTGTGCCATCCAACGTGAATTTGGGCCTATTTGCATCAAATCACGTCTGTCTGTTTACTCTCGATGACATTACTTGTAACTAATGGCTTTTTTAAAGTTAATTAAAAGCTAAAAGAATACAACTGTGCAACACTTAAAGCCTTTGATAAGGAAAACCTTTAAAAATACACAATTCTTGCTTTTTAGTTAATCGGCTTCAGTAAGACTCAGGTTAGTGGCCAGAATAAGCAGCACTGACCTCAAGACTGTTAGGTAAACCTACCCAAAGCAGAAAATTAAGGCTTAACACATCAACTGTAGACTCAAGCCTGATGCAAAACTAGTTTATTGCAATGCACAAAGGCCTTTCCTACTGCCATTTAAGGGAAAAGTAGAGAAGGAGCTGCAGCGAATGGAGCAGCTCGGTGTCAGAGTGGAGACAGGGTGCTGTTCCAGCATGGTGGTCACACCAAAGAAGTCTTAAGATGAAAGCTGCATCTGTTTTGAAGCATCTTCCCCCTTAATGACATGGTGTTCAGATGAAAAGGTTTGTTCTTGCCATGTTGGATCAGGCGCTAAGCATGATGTCAGGTGCAGTGATCAGCACCAAAATACAAACAAACATGGGATTCTTGGCAAATTCTATTGTAAAGAGAATGTGCACACTGCACCACCTTCATCCCATTTGGACACTATTTCAACCGTTTCCCATCCTGCATTGCCTTGGTGAGAGAGCTAGATATTAAAGGATAATAAAGAATGCTTCAATGGTGTCATCCCTGCATTGACAACATCTTTATGTGTGGTTCAATGCAGACAAAGCAGGATGCCTGGGTGCACAAGATCCTTAGTGGGCAGACATCACAATGGACACGGCCAAATGTGAGTTCAGAAAGGACAAGGTGATGATTCTCAGATACATCATATTCACAGGCTGCATGAGAAACTGACCCAAACAAGACATGAGATGGTAAAAGATGGACCAACGCTGATGTTTCTGTGAAATCAGAAGCTTCTTTCCCATGAACCAGCAAGGCAAAACCACTGGTACTGGAGGCCAGACCAGCAGAGAGCCTTCACAAGCCAACTCCTTCCATCACTGCAGCTGTATGACCAAATCAAAGAGCTGAAAATGAGAGTGGATTGTACAGTTTGGGTGGTGTAACCCTGCAGAAGCACCAGGATATGTGGTCACCAGTGTATCATAAAGATTGTTGGCAAGCACAGTGCAATACTAGACACAACTCAACAAGGGAGCATGTGAGAGCCGTCGTTATCAGTTTGCAGTTTGTCACCAGATTACCATTCAAATTTGTTCTTAATACACACAATGGACTGTTGAAACAGGGCATAAGGCTTGTTAGCTTGTTGCTTGGACTGAAAAAAGTAAAAATATATGCTTGCATTTCCCAAAGAAAAGAAAATGCTGCTTGTAAGAGATGTGAAAAATCTCAGTTTTCTGTGTAGGAGAGATGTTCTATAAGCTGTAAAAAAAAAAAAAACGACTGAGCACATTGAAGTAATACCATAAAGAGGTTAAAAGTGAAATCGTTTATGCAGTGTGCTTATGTGAAACTAGATGTAAAAACAGTTTAAAGTTAAAGGTCACATTATTTCTATGAGAGAGAGATGGTGGTGTAATCTAAGCTACTGCATCAAAAGGCACAAGAGTTCAGGTGTCACGCTCGGGGTGCAAGAAAAGTCCTGGTTAAGCTGCAGTGTAAACACAGTTCAAGCTCAATAAAAGCAAGAAATGTACTTGCAGTGTTTATAAATGTTATTGGAAAAACCTATGACTACATATATCTTCTTATATTATTTGGCATTTTATGAAAACACAGACTTTATTGTGTTCTCAACCCAGTTTGAGGGACATTTTATTATGACAAGCAATCGCATCTGTTGGCATTTATTAAATCATCCTTCACTTTTCACCTCGCAGTGTTTAATAATATAAAATATACTGTCTCCTCTGCTCACTGGCAGTCGAGTTTACATCAGCTATAACAGGAAGAAATGCGTGGTGTCATTAGAGTTCTGATCCGGACAAGAGATGTACTGAGGACCGCAGCACTGTGGCTGCTGTCCCGCCTTCACCTCTTTCTTTTTTTCCTCCCTTCTCCTCCTCCACATCATCCCCCTCTTCAGCTGATGCTCTTGTATGCTTCATGCACTCCAGCGCTCAGCCTCGTGAACATGCATATATGTTTGGGTTTATATAATCAGGCTGTTACGCAACGCTAAAAGAGACTGAGGGAGGCAAATTCACACACACACACACACACACACACACACACACGGAGAGGGAGAGAGAGAGAGTGGCAGAGAGGAGGGGGGGTGTGTGTGTGTGTGTAGGGGGGGAATCTTGTGTTTCATGTTTGGATTAAACCAAATCCCACTCAGCTCTATGCACACACACACACACACACACACACACACACACACACGCGCATGCACAGAACTGCTCGCTCTTTTAAAATCCGCTGGTAAATCTCTGGTTATGGATGTTGGATCTGTTTGATAGTGTTATTGTGCAAAGCCTGTGTGTGTTTGGATCCATGTGTGCACGTGCACCCTCAAAATATAACCATTTCAAAGCTGCTCTCTTCCCACTCACACACATGCACAAAGAGAACTCATCCTATGTGTTTTTATTTCTATCACCCATACACACTCTGTTCTCCAGCATATAATTCTGCAGCTTGTACAGGCTTTGGTCCTTTTTTTTTGCTTAGATTTTGATGAATATGTGTGTATGAATGTGTGTCTGTGTCTGAATATACAATCTCTCAGGACTGCATCAGTGTTTGGAGCTGAATTTACTTTTCACGTTTAATAAAATCGTTTCTCACCAAGTGAATGGACACTCACTCCCGCATTAGAGCAAATGAATGCCTCAAGAGGTGGACTTGAGTGCTCTTCCCAGCTATTGTAATCAGCAGCTAAACAGCACCCGTGAATTTCTCTGCTTGCACATAATTTAAACCCAGTGAGAGGCAAAATACAAGTTTGACATAAAATAAGGTAAAATATTAGAGAAAAAGCGATAATTCCCTTTGCATCTGTCGAACCCAAGTTCACCGCTCAGTCCAGGGTCACTGCGTAAAAAACTGTACTTACGTGCCTCCTGTCAGGTTGACTGATCTCATATATGGTCCAAAGATTTATCCTCCTCAGCAGCACGGAGAGAAAGATGGGGTAGTACGTCAGAATGACAGTATGGGGTTAGTTTTAGCTGCCTGTGCCCCCAAGTGCGCCGTCTTTAACTACTGCCTTCGTCTTTCTATCTGTCTCTGTCTCTGCCTCTGTAACCTCAGCCCTCATCCTGTCGCACCTGACAAATCACCAAAAGACAAATAATAATATTCTCAAGGCAAATGAATTTAGCATTCAGAGCCGAATCCAGGTGAAGGTGAGGTCACCTGTTCACCCCTGTGCGTTAGTACCGCATACTCATGGGATTCCCAGGCATTAAACTGGCAGCAGAGTCTCTGCTCACAGCCATCTTTCTTAACACATCAAGCTCGTACCACTCAACTTTTTTCCACTTTACTGCTCAAAAAGTGGCCGATACTCTCCAACCTTCAACAAGTACAGTATCAGATGATGGTACTTTTTGCGCTGCCAAACCCTTTAAAAATGCATGAGACGCTCCATATAGCTGCTGTATTAAAAGAGCAGTGGAGGGAAGGATGGAGAGTGTTGATGTCCGTGGGGGAGGTTTGTTGATGCTGCTTTATTGGTGCTCTGAAGGAGTTTTAAGGCACTTTGCATGCAAAATAATAAAAAACAAGAATAAAAAAAAAAATATATATGCCTCAATTTCAAGTAATAAACAACAACTTGTAAACTTTTATTAGAAATCGACGCACCTCCAAGCAGTTTCTTTTCTTTATGGCTTCCTTCTCAACAATGTGGGCGACTTTAACTTTTCTTCTGTATGAGCCATTCAATAAAGCATTTATGCCTTTGCTATAAAAGTGCTTCGAAGCACTTCTTGCAGTTTCCCACAAGCAATTTAAATGTGCAGTGAGTTAGAGACTGTATTTTCATTAAGTCCTTGTGGAAATGTCTGAAATGCTTAGGTTATTATCACAGCTGATTATTACCTCTAAAGACCAGCAGCAGGTTGCATTAAATCTGTGTTGGTTTCAAACGTAACCTAACTATAAGTGTTTAAGTGTTGACTAAGTGGAGATTTCTCAGTGATTTAAAAAGGGTTGCATCACATTAAGTAATTATTACACAGAGATGAATTGTCACTTTATATTTATAGCCATGAGCTGTCTGGTGTAACAGTAAGCTAACTGGTCTGACTGATAAGAGTTTGCTTGCCAATAGATAATATGACACATTTAGTTGAGACTGAGAGGTTCAAGGTTCATTTACATACCGTCCTACAACACAGTGTTGTAAAGCAAAATGCAAACTGTGGTCCCTTTAAGCTAGTCCATTTATTCTCCCTCTCTCTCTCTCTTTCTCCATCTCTCTATCTCTCCCTCTACCTATGTATACATGTATATATATATATATATATGTATAAGTGCGGAGGATGAAAGCTTTTGTCTGGTGATGCATTAGTAGATACTTTCATACCTCTCGCCAGGCAGCAGCAGCAGCAGCAGGCTGTTGAGGCTGTAGCTGGGATGAGTGTTTTCTTTTTGTCTCAAAATATCTTTTGAGCTGGGTGCAGTGAGCTCACCTCGATGATGTCACTGATGCTCGGTAACTGGCTAACAATGGTGTTCTTGGATGCCTTAATCATCACTGCAGAGTCTTCCTGTCTTGGATATCCAATGCCAGTTTGTGATGTTTCCAATTAGAATGCTTCCTGTTGCTTCTTTGTAAAAGTTCACTTCCCAAAGTTTTCTTGGGATTCAAAGCCATTTCTGGCCTTTTTTTATTACCAGGTGAATAAGTATAATGTCCATGTCAGGCTTGCTGGTAGGTTATTCTCAGGAACCTAAAACTGTCCACCTGCTCCACCTTAGGACACCGGAAGCCATTGATATATACAAAAGTGTGTGTCTTTACTCCTTGGTTTTGCTGCTCTGAGAAGTAGCTTGTTCTCTATGCGCCACTCTATAACACTGTTAATTTGCATTTGGTATGAACTTTCATCACTGTTTTCCTGTTTGTGAGCAATTTTAATACATATTTGCAGTGTGTAGTTCTCAGGCCAAGTGTAGTGGTTTATGTCGGTGTGTATGTTGAGGGGTTAGGGTCAGGGGTTACTTACCTACAGTGTAGCAGATTTATGAAGAGCTAGCAACCCAGTCCAGCTGATAACCTTTATGTACAGGTCAGCTCCATCTTAGGTGGTGGAAGTAAGTCATTTTTGTTTATTTGGATTCATCTCATCCAGATGGAGAATGTGCAGCTTCTTGTCAGGAAATAAAGATAAAGTCCTTAAACACAACACTGTGTCCTCTAATCTGATTTACCTTGCTAACTGTGTCCCTAACCTTGTCCCTTTTTATTTTTTTCTGAACCAAACAGTGCTGTCATTCCTGTTCAGTGTCAAACCAGAACCGAACCCAAAAAAAGCAACAACCCAGTGCTTTTCCGGTGTGCGGAGGGAATGATGGAGGAGGAGGAGGAGGACACAGGAAAGAACATGATGTGTGTAGGGAAAGTAATGGCTGCTGGGATAATGGGGTGAAGGGGTAAGGGTCCTGGAGAGTTAAGGGATGAATGAGAGAAGGAGAGATGGATGAGGTCGATGAGGAGAGAGACAGAGAGTTAGAGTCGGAGTTAGAGGCGGGGGGGGGGGGGGTTTGAATAGTGGATACAAGGCTTTATTTAGTGCATGCCTGCAGGTGTTGCCTAGTAACAGAGAGGAAACAGATCGAGGGAAGAGAGCTCGAGAGCACATCTCCCTTTATCTTTTTCACTCTTTCTCTCGCCGCTCCTGGCCTTACACTCTTCCAAAATCCCAACACAGGCACGCACACACTCACACACACAAACAAAGACGCCCTCTCTGTTTCTTTCTTCCTCATACTCTGTCACACACACACACACACACACATACACACACAAACACACAAATAGCAAAAGCCCTGTCCCTCATTAGCAGTCAGGATGGCAGCTGTCCTCCTGTCAGGAAGAAGACGAGGAAAGGAGGGCAAGGAGAGGCAGAAGCAGAAGCAGAGAAATGAATTAAGGAGGAAAAAGTAGACACGGAGGTGAGAAAACGCAGAGAAATCCTCCTGCTGAAGAAAAAAAAAAACATCACCAAGGTTGTTGCCATAGAATTTGTTGCTCCGATACTCTTTTCATGAGAGCTTGTTTTTGACAGGCATTCTGCAATTCAAACATACAGCACGTTGGCTTTTAATGACTGTTTCATATTCAATATCTTAGTCTTAGAGTTTATGAGTAAATGAGGAAAAATGAGTAAGGGAGAAAGCTTAATGTGTAGCCTTCATCCAATCCTGACCCCTCAAGGTTAGACTGAGGGCACTCTGGTCTCAACAGTGTGTGTGTAATCGACGCAGTTACTTGCAGCCTTGTAAAAAAATCCATCACAGATCAGGTGGAAAATAAAGACAGACAGAAAGTATCTTTGTTGTTTCCACATTCAAAATTTACACGACAAGGTTGTTTTGTCTGATAAAAAAGACTTTACAGATCCTCATGCATGGGAATAAATGCATTGCATCACTAATTTGGCTGATGATTAAGGATGTGTCTAATGCCTGGACTACAAAAGAGAATCTCTAGTGATTTTTTAGTCTTTCATCTCTCATGTCTAAGCAGATTCAAAAGGCTACATCCTTGGGTGTTTGCTGCGCTGTGACTGAGTGTGTGACCGCTGTCTGCTGCTCTTGCTCATGCATGCATGTCTTGGTGGCCGGGGGAAGGGTGTGCGTCGCGTTTTAACATTCCATCCCTCACTGGCGACGTCTGCAAAGGCTTTTCTCTCTTCCTATTCTTCGACTTTCCCTCGCAGTCCCTGTTTTGTACTATCAGTGTCTCCATCTTTCTAACTGTCCTTTGGGAAAGAGGTATCACCTTGTGTATAATCCTACATGTGCTACAACGCAGGTCCTTAAAACTGGGACTACAGTGAATTAATAGCTGACATCGTGTATCCATAATGCCTTTACTGTTGCTGTTGCACAGCAGGAGGCAAAATTAATAGAATTAATCAAGGTCGACCCTGGTGCACATGCGCATACACATGCACAGACCAGGAGAGGCGAATTAATCCACATCGAAAAAGCTGTCTGGCTTCTAGTGAAAGCACTGAAAAATGCTAAAAATACATTTTTCCCACATGCACTGTGCCATATAAAATATTTATAGTGAGCCCCAGTCTGCTAAGAATGGCAGAGATGCTACAGAGAAAGAGAAAGAGAGAGAGAGAGAGAGAGAGAGAGAGAGCAAGAGGGGAAGTAGCTGCCAACGCTTGCAGTAGCATCCATCCCAGAGCCAGGGCTTACATAAGAGCTAACTGCAGTTTGAAAGAGAGGAGTACAGAGCTTTACACCCTCTCTGTATTTAACACACACCCATACTCAAACACAGTGATAGAGAAAGACCGACAGGAAGAGAGAGAGAGAGAGAGAGGGCAGATACTACTGAGTGTTCTTTCTCCACAAATCTATATTTATCATTCTTTTGTAATCTACAACTCGCTGTTACGCATGTTCTGGTAATCCATCATTCATGGCCTGAATATGGAGAGAACATAAAATCATGATTCATATTGTATTAATATGATGTTATTCACTTGAGCATACAGTAAATACATGTGGACAGAATATGAAAAGACAGTAACACATGGTAAGACTCTACTATAGGCAGTTATTTAGCTGTCTCACTGTCCATTGGAGGTTTTCAGTGCCAATCAACCTTGTTTCTCACTTCTTGTGAAGCTGTCAAATAGGAAATACCCATTTTAAAAGCTTTATGTGAATAACAGTCTACTGTTTTGACCAAAAGCACTTCCTCTTTGTAGAAAGTTGAGGACTTTCCATGTTGTCCCCTAACATGAGAATCATTTTTCTTACAAGGAAATCTACAAATCAGCTCTCAGTCAGTTATGTCATGACCACACACAGGATGATGACGATGACAGGCTCACTTCCTCAAAGTGGGAGAAAATACTGTGACCTTAGATGGAAAAAAAATGGCCACTTAAAAGAATTTATTAAAGAAAAAGTCCCCAAATAACAGCTTACAAACAAGTAGTAATCCTTGAATTTGCTCTTAAGTTTTGTGAGAGGCCTTTATTGCTCAAGAAATGATTTATTGACCTCTTATTCTGGGTCTGAATATTAAATAAATACACAATACTGTGTCTTATCACACATTCAATGGCAAATGCACAAAAATGGAAAATCCTTGTATAAATGGTATAAAGGAAACACTCATAGCTACTTACAATGCATGTAGAGGACCATCATATGTTTTTGATGTCAGTTTAAAATAACATTTAGGGCTGTGGTAATGTGATTTTGATACTGTGCTATAAACTGCATTAACAAAGCCCTTTTGGTTGACACTGACCTTGGCTGTCTCTGCACTTGATTCTGGCTGTGTACTCTGGAAAGACACAACAATATCCTTTCATAGTGGGGTTTTAAGTTTGATAACAAATTTACCAGAGTAAGATAAAGTTGACTTTTAATAAATAAAAACCAAATGCTTTACAGCTTTGTAATCACACAGTACAGGAGGAGATTTGATGGTGCAGTTGGTGCACACAGAAAAGTGGCCAGATTTCCTGAAAAACACTGAAAATTAAGATTTGCCTTCTTTTTACTGGCCGTTCTCAAACATATTCTGGCATGTCTGCTTTTAGAGGCAGAAAAACATTTACACCTTCCTATATATGCCTATATACAGTATATACATTAACAATTACAGAACAATTTTAGTTAAAAAAAAAAGGTCAGCACAATAGCACCAGCAAACTCATTTCTTCTCACAAATTATACTTACTCAAGTTAAGTTTACTGCATATTTTTCCCCCTACACCATGCTCCCCCCACAGCAGGGGCTCTAGCCC
>JAPZDY010000008.1:16669985-16681159 GCA_029783645.1 Ctenochaetus hawaiiensis
AAGAAAAAATGAAGTTAATAACTTTTGTTTTAAGTCTGTTTCAAGGTAATAAAAAATTACTAGTCAGCCCTCAAAAAATGGACATGAAAGTTCTTGCAGTTCTTCTTAAAGCCCTTAAGACAAAGGTATATCACTGGCTGTTGGTTCAACACGCTCGTGACCACATTTCCCATATGCTTTTGTGTTTTCATTTGTGTTTAAAACAATGCTTATGGATTGGATGTTTTTTGAGCCACCCACATAGGCCTTCATCAGTTGTTCAATGAGTCCTCTAATCTGATTGGAGGTGGGTGGAGCTACCCTGGAATTACGTTGTGTCACCATGTACTAATAAGGATAATACAGGTGGAATAATTCCTGCTCAGACAGGTCAAACAAAGCTAGGAGAAGAGGGAAGGATATGCCATCAAGTACCGCCTGCACAAGCCCACACAGACCTGAGAAGAGCTCTAATCAAATCAAACAAGTGAAACCACCTGTGTGGGTGGACAGTGTATGTGTAGGGCCTTTAATATGATGAGACTCCGAGGTTGCACTTCCCTTGGTAATTCATTGACAGTCACATTTTGCTGCATGACATACTGTTGCAGCTTTCTGCATGGGTTATATGATACACCCTCTGCTTTTCTGCTCTTTTAAGGTCCTTTTTTAATGGTTTGGCTGTTATTCTTGGTAATTCTAATGACATTTTGTTGTGGTAGAGTCCAACACTACAGGGAATTACTTGTTTTAAATAAACAACTGATTAAGCCATCATTTCTACAGCAATTTATCAAGAGTAAAAGCAAACACACCAGAAATGTCAGTTCATGTGTACCACCAGGAGTAAGTACGATAGGTCAAAGCCAAGGTGCAAAATATAACAGGTATTTACAAATACAGATTAGAAAAGGTGAAGATCTTGAGAGGAGTATTTTCATGCCCTAAAATTAGTTAAAACTGCAGGCTTCATGTTTGATGTTTCCAAATCCCTATAATTAAGTTAGTGAGTGATTTTCCTTTAAGAAAGTGCACCTAATTTAACCTTCACGAAACTGCTTGAATGTCATGTTCAGTTGAAGTTCAACCTCGATCTCTCAGAATGACCCGTGCTCACACTCTTTTAAACACATCCACTTACAGGCGCCTGTGTCACATTAAAGCAGCCACTTGACACACAGAGTTGTCTGATAAAGCTGGAGGCCGTCTGATAAAAGCCCAAGAGTAGAGGACGGATGATTACGGTCCGTCCTTAACTGAGGATGGAAACCATGTATTATTGACTGCAGTAAATGAAAGTAGGACAACGCAGGGGGCCATGCAGAGGACACAGCAGCCTGAAGTGGGTCATTAAAATGTAGGTGCGGCAGCAAATGAAGCTCCCAGGTGTGACAACGGGCTCATAATGCAGATATGAAACAAAAGCACAGTCCAATCAGCAGAGTTTGAATAAGCTGTAACTTTTATTGCACATTCCTGTTTGGTCTTTCAACGACCTTTCACCTTTTTGAACTTTTAAAGACCTCGGTCTCGACCAAACACTCAAGTTGGGGATGGGATGAAGTTGCCCAGAGTAACTGATCACAGGTCAGATGTGCACATTCCCTTTACGAGTGAGATTTGAAGCATTGGGAGGTCATACTGATCTTAGATCTGTGACGGGGCGAACTTTCAGTCCAGATCTTTGTTGACTGCATTACCCATAAGCCAAATCTAGCGGGACCAATGGGGAAGGGACAGTAGTGACATCATGGAGGAGACTAGGAAGTATTCAAGGGAGCATGGGAGTTTTCTTGATTCCACTTTGATACACTCGCAATGAGGGAAATATTCCCTTTAAAATCTTGAGGCTTTGCAACCTTCTGTCCTTGACTCCCTGAAATCCCCCCAAATACACCCACCTTCCCCCATCACACAAATACATAAGCTATCATTCTTTGTAAGTTTTTTTTTCTTCTCATTTCTTGTGACAATACCTGCAACATGCTTCAAATCTTCATTTTGGCAAACCACAAATAAATTAAAACACAAACATTCATATAACACAATGTGACATTTTAGGACGCTTAGAAAGAAAAAAAGAAAAACACGTACAATACAGAACCCAAAAAAAAAAAAAAAAAGGAACAAGAAAAGAGAAGCATTTTGCATTTTTCTTTTTTCCCCATGTTTTTTTCTTGCTTTTCTTGAAAAAAGATATACAGTAGCTAGCTACCAATCACATATCACATGCAGATATAATACAACATAATCAGTTCACCCAGTTAGTGTCTGCAAACTACCAATCTAAACTATATCACAAAATTATTCTCTTGAAACCAGCAAACACTCAGCTTTTGAGATATTTTGTCTTATTAATAATTCAGTTTACAGTTTTCTCTGCCGACAAGCCAAGAGATCACTAAACGATCGACCCTGAACTGACTAGCCAAATTCAAAGAAGACTAACACGCTCTCGTACATGATCACATACCAGATGGTGTGTTATTTTTTTTTTGTCTATTTTGCCTATTTTTTTCCATGGGAGTGTAACACATAAGTTTGCTCACACATGCACTTGACTTGCGCGCAGACAGACATTTGTTATCGATCGTGAACGCAACACGAGGGGCTCAGCGGTTTAAACATTCTGCTCTGGGATTATGACTGGGCCTGCTGGGAGCTGACTGGCATCGAGCTGCTCCTGTACCCCTGCCCTCTCCTCAGCTAGCCAACTTTCTGCCCTCCCTACACTCCCACCTCCCCACACACACACCACACACACACAAAAAAACAAAACAGGGGAGGAGCGGAAAGTGACAAAATGTCAGCGCAGAGGGGAGGTTTGACATCCTCCATCCTTCTGCTCTCAGCTGCTCTGCTCTAATGACGCTCTGCTGAAATGTCAGACCAATTAGCAGCTTTCCCTCTGACATTTAACTGGCAGATAGCAAAACAAACACACGAGGAGCCGGCCGGACAGGTCGGACAGATAGTCTGTGGCTATTAGGGGCTCGATTGATTGAGACTGACATTGCTGCAGCCGTAGAGTTAGCATGAGATATTTATAAAATCCTTTCACAGGTTGGAACTCAGAACCTGCGCGTCTCTTAAGTAATCACAGCAGGTAGAGCAAATAATATGTCTTCTGCCATTTTGCAAACCACCTGACATTTTCTGCAAGCGGCTGGTAGTGATCAAAGCTCCCACAATTCCCTCCTCTCTCTCTCTGTTCTTCTTCTTCTCCTCTCCCTGTCTTTCAGACATCAATCAGGCGGTCTCCGAAGCGTGCGCTCATCTAAAGCGCTTCTCCGTCTATGGCGGCGCTCGAGCCCCTGTCTGTCTTCATTTCTGGGTTTCACCGATGACGTCAATGATGCAGGTGTACGCACGAGTGTGTGGGCTGTGTGGGCGAGCTTGTGTGTGTGTGTGTGTGTGTGTGTGTGTGTGCATCTGAATCAAGGCTTAACGTCCAAATCGTATATTCTACTGACCTTGTACTTGTTTACATGGATCGGAGAGAGACAGACGAGGCGATGTGCACATAGATATTCAGTCACAACCACGCATGTGTTTACAGTAGTAATAATCAGGAGCTGACATATAAAGTGGAACAACACGAATAATGTTAAAAAAAAAAAAGCACTCCCTTTAGGCGTTAGTGTCATTCACAGTAAATCATATTCTGTTTAAAGGGTTGTCTCCCTTGCTCACACAAATTCACACACGCACACTGTACAAACACACATACTGAGGCCGGGCCTTCAGCTGTACCATCTGGTATCTAAATCATGGGAATTACAGTTGTCTTCCTCTTTTACACACACACACAAACACACTCGCACACTTACAATAACATGAGAATAGAGAGAGAAAGAAAGAGAGGTGATTGACTCGTTCTAGTTATCATACATAGTCTCTGCATAAAGCAACATGTGAGTTTTTATCTCTCCATTAGAAATCAATATCCATCTACGCAACAGTGAGCTCTAAATTTAGTCACAAGAGACGGAGAGAAAGAAAGAGAAACAAAGTGAGCGAGCGAGCTAAGGAAAGAGATCGAGAGAGAAAGACAGAGAGCACAGCTCCATGTAAATTACAATCTTCATGTTGCATTGAACTGTGAGCAACGGCACAGTCGAAAAAGAAAGAGGAAATGAAGGAGTGAATGAGTGAGTATAAACGCCAGTGCGCTGCCCGTCTATTAAACATTAACAGCTTCATTTATATGCAAATGACCCAACAGCTACAGAGAGAGACGGTGGGAAGTGACGCCAGTTCAGTGCTGTAGAGATGAAGGGAGCAAGGAGAGGGGGCGATGGCGAGGACATGAGGCGGGTCTCCTTCATTCAGTAGTCTTTCACATGGGTGGAAAAGTCCACACTGTTCGATTTATCCAATTGCACGTGCATGGGTGTGTGTTTAAAACAGAAAAAAAAAAGGAAATCCACCAACAGTGACGCACACTCCAATGCACGTGCACACACTCCCAGGTGATGTCCGATGGAGTGGCAAACATACATACACATCACACACACACACACACACATACACACACAGACCTCCCTCCTAGGTCTTTCCAAAATGGGGGAAAGAACCTCCCTGGACGAGAGGGAGGGGAACAGAAGTCGTTTCTTGACAGAGGAGTGATGATGGCGGCGGTGGCGGCGTGTCTGCTCTCTGAGAGTTTCGGTGAAGATGAGGACAAAGAAAGTTTCAAAAAGTAAAAACACAGACACATAGAACCAAAAAAAAAGGAACAAAAAATCTTGAGTGAAACAGCAAGAGGTGAAGGTGAGAGATTGTTGAGTTAGCGTGGTGTGTCGTTTTGCGTGTTGGGGCTAGCTGGGTTCTGTCCGGCTAGCACGGGGGTCGTAGGGTCAGCGGCCGGGCGCTCAGCCGTCGGACACAGGCGGAGACACCCAGCCGTACTTCTCGTGGGTCTTCACCAGGGACTTGAAGGTGGCCTCAGCTTCCTTACGGCTGAAAGCTTTCTTGGACTTCCCTGATTTCCTACATATACGCCCCTGTTAGGAGAGGACAGAGACACAGAGAGAAAGGAAGGAGGCGAGAGGGAGATGAGGTTAGGATGTGTGAAAGGATACAAAATACAGAAACAATTTAAGTGTCCACTAAAGGGACGATAACAAATTGATTTATTCCTTAATTTTATTAGCATTCCTAATAAGTACTGCAAAACATTTTTGAGCAAGGGTCTTTCTTTTAAGAAGCTTATTCACTCACTCGCAGAGTTAAAAGGAAATATCTGTTACTTTGATGCTGTAAGATAAACAGTTGGACTCATGACCCCAGCATTTCCAAATTCTTGGCTACAGCCTGGCATAAAAGTGCGCAGCCAGAGGGAAAATTTCAAATTATGAATGACTTCTCACAAAACTGGATAGACAAACATGTCCTGAGTCAAAAGAATGAGCCACTTCGTGAGATGTTGGCAATGATATAAATCCAGGATTTATGTTGCCGTTGCCTAAAGAAAGTTAACCTGCAACTAAAAATTACTGACAATACTGTTTGATTTGCTGATACTATTGATATGCCCATCAATTGTTTGGCCTGAAAAATGTGGATCCTGATCACCTACAGGTTGTATTGACGTCATCAAAGTCTATTTTTGTGTAGCAGCTCAAAAGCCAGAGATAGCCAGTTTACAATCATAACAAAACAGAGAAATAACACAAAAGCTGCAACCAGAGAATTTCAAGACAAAAAGTAGCTCAAGTGTTATTTGTCAAAATACTGCCAATTACATTTGTATTGATTGACTTATTTATCTACATGTTTTGTTTAAATAATTATAATTACACAATTTTTGTGTGAGGTGAGAATTTGTGCACCTGTTAAGTTTCTGTCATTCCCAACAGAACTCCAGTGATGCTTAAGTAAGAAATTTTCATCAGTCTCAATATATCAGGAGTGAAACGGGTTGTCAGATGGTTTGTGGTTTGAACCCTAACTTCCCCTGCTGTGCCTGTAGTGTCCTTGAATAAGATACTGAACCCCAAAGTGCTCCTAATGACTGTTCCATCAGTGTGTAAATGTGTGTGTGAGTTCCTGTTGGTGGCATAGTGCAGTGAACCTGCCTGCCATTACTGTGTGAAAGTGTGTGAATGCTGACTTGTAACTTGAAGTGTAAAGCGCTTTGAGTAGACAAAAGATTACAAACGTGCTATATAAATACAGTTATTCACATTTACCATGGTGGTTGTATCTAAGAGGATTGAAATGTTTGATTCTCACTGACATTGAATTGCTCTTGTGGTCTGCTCAAAAAAAGGAAAATCTATTTGTGAAAATTTAAAAAGCAGTAGTATGTCAAAGCATTATATGTCTGATTTTGAAATGTGTCATCAGATCAAAGGAAAGACGGTTCTCTTGTTCACGATTGTCTGTGTTCTTGTCAAGATAGGCCTGATAAAAGTATTTTAGGTTTTCCAGACAAAATGTAGAAAGACAGAGACACAGTCTGTATGTGCACATGGATGAACTGGATGATGAACGCACTGCTGCAGGAGAGATGCTGACAGAACAGGAGGTCTGAATGCAGATTGACCAACATTAGATCAATGTTTAAAGGCAGGGAAAGGGCTTTTAAGACGTCAGGTTCAATCAGAAGTGAAAATATACCCTCCACTACACTGGGCAACGGATGAAGCAAAGACAGAAGTGAAGACCAGAGGCAACCACTGCACTAAATGATGAAAAGGTTGCAAATATGACAGAAAAGAAATATACACACATGTAACCCTTTTAAGCTTTGTTTGAAAAGCATCTCACTCAGAGCTCTGTGATATTTGACAGATATTTTCATCCAGCAACCAACTTGCTGAAGCTCTCCCCTCCTCACACTCTGGGGCTAATAATAAATGTGAGCAGAAAAACAGGAAAAAAAAAAAAGGTGTGGGTGTTGCCTGCGATGATAAAGCTGCTTATTCCGTACTTGGTGCTCAGTCTTCCCTGAAGAAGAGTGCGTGGGAGTATGAATAATAAAATAAAAAAAAAACCCTAACTGTCTCCACATTGAACACTCAGATGGATACACAGCCATGACAACATGACCATGACCAAGTTGTGATTCATAGGAATGTCACTACAGTTTGCAGTGCGTCATGTCATGAACAAAAATCACCTGCAATACACAAAGACACCACGAATTGCAACAAGGTTGTGACCAGGTCTAACTGCACTGCATGTCCACTGTACTGGAGCTACACTAATGTTTCTGTTGCAGCTGAGTCACTACGCTCGCATACTGCTGTGTCAAATGTCAGGTTCTTTACTGTATTTGTTTGTACTCGCTCTGTAACAGTGCACCACATCCCTTTACCCACAACGGTACTTGGCAGGAAGAGAGTGGCACCGAGGCCACGCCACTGAAAACAATACTAATGCAATTCTTTGAGGAGGTGAGCTCCTCTGTATGCTGCAGTGCAGTACAGATAAATGTCCTCGCATTGTTACACATGCATGGTTTCCACCTCACTGCTGCAGTGCTTCTATCCAGTTCTGTTTTTGGGGAGAAAAACATTGGAAAAAAAGGGAGCAGTGAGTTAATTGTTTTATACACAAGACAGCAATGAACAGTATTTCATTTTTCCAGCCTCCCTTATAGACTGATACCACTCTCATATCTGTCTGTGGGGCAAATATGATGCGACAGCCAGCAGCTGATTATTTTAGCTTAGCATAAAGACTTGAAACAGGGGGCAACAGCTAACCTGGCTTTGTCTGAAGCCAATAAAATTTACTTACCAGCACTGAAAAATAATCAACACACTGTATCTTATTTGTTTAATTCATATAAAAACAAAAGTGTTACAATGTCAAACTGACTTTTTGCGATGGTCTATGTGCAGACGAATAGTTAAGGCTAACATTACTGGATCTCAAAACCTGGACAACTAAAAACAAATCTACATGAAAGGAAATCTGTATGTTTATTTCGTTATATGGGTGGCAGATTGTTTTTAAAGTGAGTGAAAAACAAAATGGCTGATCCATATAACTTGCTTGTTTGCATCAGTGCTAATTAAGCTAGCTTATTTGATACCTTCAATGTTTGAAGTAAAAAGGTGAACCCCAACATTATTAATTCACTCTAGAGACACACTGATTTGTATTTGAAAAAAAAAAAAAATTAGAATTGACTCCTGAATTTTAAGGCTTTAGTCAACTAGTCAGCTAGCTAATTACCATTAGTCAGTTGTTAGTTCAAAGGATTGTGAGATTCATGGCATTAACCTTTTTCTATGCTTTTCTTTCTCTTCCCCTCCTTTTTTCTGCCTGGTTAACTGCGGTTACACTGGAACTGAGCATTTACATGGCACATTACTTTCATAATTATGCTTTAGCATCTCACCTGCATGACTGTGTACATGGGTTTGTACATGTGGGCCTTATTTACTGTACGTTTGCTTCAGGAGGGTTGTACTCGGTGTGTAAACTCAATGCTTAGTTTTTGTGCCCATTGAATTTTGTTTGAGATGTTTTAAAGTAAAAATTTCAATAAAAGCAGACAATATTTGCAGCAAGCATTGGACTTTATATCCCTGTAAAAAAAAAAATCTTGCTTCTGGGTCCAAATCATGACAGCTCAAAGTAGTTTTTACTACTTTTATCTCAACACCTGGCAACAGCAGTCAAAATGGAAGATTTAAATCAGGGCTAGAGGAGATTGGATGAGATAACAGTTTATCTGCAGTATCTGCAATACTCCAAAAAAATATCACAATGCTGCTGTAGTCCCACCTCCTTTACCAAAAACTGGGTTAAGGACTACGGGTTTGAGCTGCGTGCCTCTCCAGGCAATGAGCTACGTCAAACACAGCCCTTAGTTAAATCTCTACTCCAATGACATCTGATGGATGATCAGTGTGTCCTGTTGCGTTCCTGCTCGGCTATTTTGGGTCAAAAGTGATGCAGGGGATTAAAGGGAGATGAGGTGATAACATTGAATGATCTGGAGATTAGGGTGACAGTTTCCATTCCTGTAGCAACAGTGGCCTCATTTCGCTGTGGGGTTTAGCAACACGCACTCAATCTCAATTTCTCTCTCTCTCTCTTTTCTCTCTCTCTCTCTCTCTCTATCTGCACACTCATTATGAGGAGCTTGTTCGAGCATTTCAGCTCTCAATTTCAATTAATATCGAAACTAATTCTTGCTATATATATTCACCATGACAAGTTAGTTAATCTTATTTTGCGTTTAATGCATGAATCAGAATCGAAACAGGGCAGAATGTGACTGATCTAAGTGCTGATATGAGGAATATGACTTGATTCTGTAAGATAACTTGCTCTGGAAACCAGAAAACTTTTCCATCATTGGCAGGGTTTTTTACTTGTTTGGAGAAACTCGGTGCATGAGTCAATGAGTGACTCATTCAGATAGATAACGCTGTTTGCCTTGAGGACTCTCTTTCTGTTCCTCTTATATACTGAAACGCATTAAAATACAACCTCCTCTTTTCGTAAAAAAACTGATCCCCACAGCCTTTAAAATGGAAAACAAACCAAGTGGGTGTCATCTAAGCAGTGCTGCCTGGAACTTGCCCTTCCTCTCTGTGCAGCCAGAGGCTGGTAATACACATTACCCCAGCTGACAAACACAGATAATGCACCGGCTGGCTACTGTCAGACAGACTTGGTGAAAAGCTGGGACATGTTCTCCTCACAAAGCAGCCTCATGACCGCGCGCATCTTCACATCACGCCATATGTTGCTGTCACCACCTCAAAATGGCGGCCGCTGCTTCGGATGAATATTGTTATGGCAATTGGCCATTGTTAAAGAGGTGTGATTACCATGGTGATCGATGGCAGGGGAGAATGTTCCCTCAGCTGAACATCTTGTCATCAAACCAAGCACAGTGAGCATCGTGTCCTTGTTTTAATGCACAATGGCTGCCAATTCCTTATTGGTTTGCTCCCTATTAGTAGACCATCGGGGCAGTTTTTGTGTGTGTGTTGAATTGTGACAAATTAGATGGACTGTTTGCATATGCCTACACTGAAAACTGAGGTTTTGTGTCTCTGTGAACAAGAAACTGTAAAAGAAACTTGGAGAGAGGAAGAGAATGTGTGAAAACACACTTGTGAACATGTGGACTGACACAAAAGCCTGCACAAAAGTTTATGACTTTGGCGTAAAAAAGGGAAATTGAGCATTCATTTGTGTCACGGTATTTGCAGTCATCTCAAAGAATGGCTCAGTATGACAACCAAAGAAGGACGCAGAGAGGAAGTAAAAATATCCGCTCATGAGAGGGAGAGAATGGGCAAACAAAAGAGTGTGTGCATGAGTGTGTATGTGTGTGTGTGTGTGAGATGTGGTTCAGCTGAGTGAGTGCCCCGGGCCTATACAGTGCCATGTCAGTGTTTATCTATTTCAGCTAAGCGCCTGCTCATGGAGAGGGACACACTCGTGTAAAGTGGCTGCTGGGTAATTGTGTGAATGGAGATCAGTCAATGGGCAAAGCAGGCAAGGCCCCAGTGCATGTTGGGAAGCAGCTCTGGGGGGGATTGCGCAACATAGACATGTGCTTAAAGGGGCTGGGATAAACAAACAGGGATCAATGTCATCATCATCCTCATCAGATCATTAAGGAGAGCCCCGTGGGACTAATGGAAGGGTCATATAAGGGTAATACTTCTGTTTGTTTTTTTTTTTTAATTATTTTTATTGCTCCAGGTTCTTCTGTCTGCACAAAGCCAGCATCACTGTCTCTCATCCCTGTACAGTATATATAGGTAGTTCAATAGAACAATTAAATCCCTCATAGAAAACAGGAACCATTAAAGGGGCACTCCACCAATTTCACACATGTGGCTGTGATCACTTGTCACAAGGAGTCTTAGTCATTTTGTGAAAATGGTACCACAGTGAAACAGTAAACACAAGTCTGTGGCTCTGGAGGACTTTTCCAAAAGTTTGAAAAATTTACCCTGATGATGTCACCGGGGATTATCTCAGCTTGGGCTATGACTGTAGGCCCACATATATTTAACAAAGGGTCTGCACAGCAAACTGGAGGTTCTGAGAGAAGTGATCATTTAGATATAAAACAATTTCCATTTGCATTATGGGAAATGTAGGATCTTGTTTCATTGAGGCTGTAACCCACAATGGGAACTAAAAGCATGGGTATCTCAGCCTTGGCTACATAAATTTTGGTGCTCCTTATTTTCATTTGTCTCCTG
>JAPZDY010000008.1:16681259-16700291 GCA_029783645.1 Ctenochaetus hawaiiensis
TCTCAGCCTTGGCTACATAAATTTTGGTTCTCCTTATTTTCATTTGTCTCCTGTGAGCTCATAACATTAATGGAAGTGATATACAAAACTGTCTGAATACCTCTTTAATCAGGTTTGGTCAGGTTTTATCCTAATTTAAATGATCACATGCCAGTTATAGTAGTCAATTAATTCTCTGGCCTGTATGATGTTAAACCAAAAGTAAGAAAAAAAAACACCCAAAAGATATAGAGCCCAAGTTTACTATTATTAATTAAACTAACACATATGTAATCAATTAATATTAAATTATATAAAACACCAATTATTATATTTGAGGAGCTGGAACCAGGAATTGTGTTCCTTTGATCAACGAAGGACTTAAAGTTTTAAGCAGTTATCAAAAGTGTTATCACTATGCAACACAGGAGTGTTGCACACTGAGTGTACAGGAGTAATTTTTAACACTTGATGGTTCTTTTGAGGCTACATGTAAAGGTGTATTCTCAAATGAATATCAACAGCTAAGAATAACAACAGATTTGAATTGTCTGAAAACTGAACCACTGAGTGAGAGCAATAAACAAACTTATTCTATTTTTTTTCCATTACAGAAAAAAAAAGTGACCAAACCTAAATAGAGGAGCCTGCAGTGCAATTGAGAAGGAAAGAACATAGCCACCAGTAAACTGACTATAGATCTGAAATGACACTAGCATTCACTTTAAACACTGTTGTACAGACAACACAACAGTACAGATCAATTACCACATTGGCTTACACCACAAAGACACCTATATCAAACATGATGCTGAGTTTCTCTTCTCTACACTGTAATTCAAGCTAGATTACATTGTGACAGTGATTACCTTAAAAGTGGAAGTGTCTGAAGGCCTGACTGGAAAACTGGTGACTGTTCGCCCAGTCAAACATTTCAAAATGTCACCTTGTCTTAGCTCCTGAGATTATGTGTGTTTCCTCACACAAAACGCTTCGCTTGTGAAGATGCGTGGAGCTCTGTTGACTTTCACCTCATCACTCTGTCACTGCATGTATCCTCTCACACTAAAAATAGCGAGGGAGCGTCTATACAAGCACATCGTTATTGTCAAAGTAACCTGCCGTCCAAGGACGAATAAATATATCCAGTGTATTTAGGTTTATATATAGTTCTGTGCAGATCTGAAGTGATGAATGAGAGACAGGAACATCTCCCAGGAAATTAGAACACGAAACACGTGCAAACACGTGTGTGTGGGCACAAATCCGCAAAAGAGGCAAACAAAGACATAAAGAGTTGCGCACATATACACACCACAGGATAATTAATCAATATTGTTCCCATTAGCAAACTGGAGAAGGAAGACACTGCACCATAATTAGGGAGCACTGCAGAGCTGCTAGCTCATCTCCTCAAGCAGCAAATCAAGATGAACACACACACACACTTTCCTATCTTTGTCTGCTGTGGGTACAGTTTTTTGCATGACCTCTCTTGGTAACGGATGCTTAATGAGCACAGAGGACTCTGGAATAACGGTCAGTTATATCATCAAAGACAAAAAAAGCCTCAAGGGTTGGCGGCTGGGCAGGAAATAGGGTGACAGTTTACATAAGGTCTGGTGCCACAGCGCTGTCATACTGCTGACGTCAAAAGTCAGACAGAGGGTGAAGCGAAACTCTACAGATGATATGACTGGAATACGACGCAAAAGTGAGCATTTGACAGCACAAGTGAAAACAGTGATTCTTCTTTGGGTGGAGAAGTGAAAATCTCTTCAGAGTTTAAACGATTATAGCCTGGAGTGCCTTTGGAAATGCAGCCATTTCCATCGGAATTGCAGAGCTGCTGCTGCTGCTGCAGTGCACTGAGGATGTGAAAAACAGATTTGACAGGATTACATAATCCAGTCAGTCTAAGTCACTGAGGACTGCTGGAAGGTAGGACACCTGCTGTCGCTATTTATTCATCTGTCTCTCTATCCATCACCACATGTGTTGAATAACTGTCTTATTCCTCCTTTAGAATAATCTAAAAGGAACACAGATATAGAGAGACTGCATAAGAGCCTGTATGGAGACTTTTCCATTGCATGGCAGCAGTCTTTGTTGTCAAAGGGTGCTGATTAATGGAGGCAATAAAAAGGGGAGCAACACCAGACTGCAGAGAAGAACTAGCATCAAGGAGATACTGGGGGTTGAACTGCATGAAATGGCTGCCGTAAAGTCACATAAAGATTAATAATATTCACAATCACTGGTTTGCTCATGGAAGGGGAGGGGGTGAGGAGCCTAGATGCATATGATACAACTACAGCTTACACTGAGCATTAAAAAAATGTCATTAACAGGCTAAATGTAACACACCAAAAAACATTTTTTACTCAGTAATTTTGTCCTGCAATGTTATTTTTCTTATAGAAAATAAAGTATGTTAAACTATCTTCAGTTTTGCCCTTTATGCTATTGGGATACACTTGTTTAATTTTACTACAAACACGTTGTGTTGAGAGATCACTCCACTGGCGTCCAAAAATGACACTTAATTCAAGAAAATCTTATGTAGTTGATTTTCTTTGAAATTGATTAAATTACTAAAAACAATGTTTATATATATTTTAACTGATTTAAAATAAATTTCGCTGTAAACATTCGTATTACTCGTATTCCTCGCCATTGTGGACATAAGTTGTACATGCGTCAAAGCATTTTTACGCGTTAATTACGCGTAAATGGAACAGCTCATATTCAGTGTGCGTCATGGCTGAAAATAAATATGATATTCCATGCAAGGACCCTCACCAACCAGCCCTCCCTGCCCTCACCTGTCCTTTTACGAGGCTGGCCGCAAACTGCCTCATGACCGCCTCCACCGTGTAGGCGCTGGACCATCCGCGGGGGGTCAACAGCTCCATGCATATGGCCCCGCCGTCAAGCACGTAGCCGTTCTCCAACCGGGGCGTCAGGACCCGCATGAACGGCGGCGAGAAGGGGAAATTATCGGGAAAGGTGACGTTGAGAAGTATGAACTCGGTGCTGGTCTCCTTCATGTCCTGCCACAGCGCCGAGTCCTTGTCCACCTGGTGCAGCTTGACGTTCCAGTCATACAGGTTGTCCTCCACCAGCTCCACCGTGATGAAGTTGTCCCCTAACCTCCTGATCTCCTGTAGCTCCTTCATCAGCCTCCGCGTCCGGACCTGGGTGCAGTGTTGCCGGTGAGGCGCCAGCGGTGGTATCGAGGAGGCACTGGTCGCTTTACTCCCGCCTCCTCCCGTCTGCTGCTTCTCCTTCGCATCCTTGCCCTGCTTATCCTTGCCGGACGGCTTGTCCTTCCCGAGCTGGTCCAGCTTCTTCGCCTTAATCTCCGGAGTGCTCAGGATGTTGGTTTCGTTGGCGGTTTGACAGTGTTTGTTAGTATTATTTTTCTGGTTCCCTTTGGTCCCCTTTAACGAGCCCTGATGGTGCTTTGGGTCCTCGGTGTCTCGATCGTGCAGGCGGATCAGACCGATCTTCCGCAGTAGGGTGGCCATAATTTTTTACAGATCTATATTTCTCCGCCGTTCCCCCCGCAAAGGGGCAAGATTCACCCTCTCAAGTCGGTTCACGCTCACAGAGAAGACCTTTATTGATGGTGATTATTAACCTTGTTGTACCGCAATCCCCCTCCGTTCACTGCAGCCTCAGGATGAACACAACCGGGGAGCCTCTGCTGTTTTCTCCTCAGTGCAGCATCTCGACACGGCTCGACTGAGGACAGAACACCAAAAAAATAACAAATCAATACGAGCTTGGATAAATATGATTACCAACATCAAATACTTAGCCAAAACACATTATTGGAATTCAGACATCTTTTTTTCCCACAAGTGGATCGACATCATGACTGCAGTTGTTCAATGATAGGGCGATGCATTACGCAGAAGCTCTGAGGTGATCCAATAATGCATTTAAATAGAAGAGTGCAAACCGATTTACAGAGAAAAAACAGGATGGGGGAATGTACTATATGAAAATCATGGCAGCAGCCATACATTGTACGTTGTAGGAGGAAAATACCGTCATAGGATTCAAATCCTATGATCATGGGATTCTTATAACAAATGATAATAACAGTACTAATGATTACAAGAGACACAACAGACTTATACAGGAAATGTATAGGAATTATAAAGAAACATGGGCCAATTGGAGATTTAAATAGCCTAAATTAATAGTATCTCTACGATAACTACAACTGCTTTTAAGAATATGCTTGACAAGCTGTAGTGAAATACTATGCGATTTTCCTACATATATATAGTGATGAATTAGAGAACCATAAAGGCCGATGAAGTCACCATATGATCACTATGCGTCCATATCATACACAGCCCACACTGTTAAGTCATTATCATGTGTATCATACATTTTCCTAAATGTGTCTTCGACCGCCCACACAGACCCAAGATTAAACCAGCTATTCGACAGCAGTCCGTGCTTACCGTGGACGTGTGAAATTCGGAATATGTCCGTTTTATGTCCCGTTATGTTGACCGGACACCGATCCCGCTGTGTGTCAAAAGAAGAAATGGCTCCACCATTCAGTCGACCTGCCGTAGGTGGGAGCTGCGGTGAGGAGGAGAGGGGGAGCTTTTGATGTGTGTGCAGCTGCGGCAGCTCCTGCTTTATTGCAGCCGAGGACGAGCCAGCCCCCGGTAATCCTTCTCAGCCCGTCTGTTATCACCGGTAAAGCGCTGCGATATTTCAAAATAAAAGCCCCTGAGTTGAGTTATTTTCAACGCTAGCAAAGCACCAAAATGGGTACATTTATGGAGACAGACAATGCTATAATACACTTTATGCACTGATATGTTCCTGCTAAGCATTACAATAAGGGTCCTAACTAATACGCTACGTTATTTGAAGTGAATGCCTTTTCTAATGGACTAAAACTTTCAATCCCAGCAGCAAATTAAATGCTACATCAGTGTACAAATTAGCTTACTTGGTTTGAAATGGAAATGAATAACATGCAACAGAGTGAGGTATGATTTCTGACATCGATTAGGAATAATAATGGCCTATAGATTTAATCTACTCACAACCAAACATATGTATCCAACCACAGTGAATTACACTGTATGACAAATGAATAATAAACGATAAAAATCGTACACAGAGACAGTTCTTCAATAGTTACAAAGACAGAATAGCATTTTTATCAAAATGTATTATCAATTTTATAATTTACAATTTGTATATCTGTAAAACATTTGTTTAAGGCCAGATATTTTGATAAAACTCTACTAAACACGCAGAGAATTTTTTGTGGTTAAAAAACACGTTACATTCAGGCACCAAGTAGCCTTTGCAGTTCCACGTTAATGTATCATCTCTTTTATTTTGAAGGATCATAGTTCATTTCCTTGTTTATTTTATGTTTAGCTTGGTGGTCATTTATTTACCTGAAAGTATACAGTTCAGGCAGAGGGAAGTAACCAAATGAGTGTCATCTCACCGTGTCATGTCTCTGACGTTCGCTTTCAATTGTATTTACTCTTTAATGCAGTCAGCACGGGGATGTATTTACACTGAGTAGAAATAATCCTTATAGCCTACCCAGAGCAGAGCACAGAATTATTTTAGAGGTTAATTGTAAAGAGTCCATGCTGTTAGATCCCTTTTATTTTATAGGTGTTGAAAGATTTAAATAGCAGGGATGAAATCAGCCCCTAGCTCATAATGCTATGTAGAAGAAGTCTACAGCCATAAAGAATTTTAGCCTGGTATTTTGGACATAGTAGATTTTTTTTCTTTTTTTCAGATTGTAATTAAAAAGCCTATTAAACATATCTTGTTCCTTGTTCTGTTATTTGATTTAATCTGCGGGCTGTATGTAGAAAACGAAAACTGACATTAGTAGCCTAACAGTTAATGTGAAAATAACCGTCTGTGCATTTACCTTAAAAACTTTGAATAAGATCTAGAATGAGTTTTCCCTCATAAGATGTATTCTTTGCACTGCATCGCATTATGCCATGTCTAGAACATTTTTTTTCCTGATTGTCTTAAAAATTATAACTTAAATGAAAATAATCATTTGCCCGAATACTGTGCTGTCAGTGCATATTAAGCCTAACAATACACACAGTGATAGAAATGACACAGTATAACTTGAAACACGTTGACTTTAAAACAGCAGAATGAACAGCCCTTTTTGTAGTGTTCGGGTTTTTCTTATTTAACATGGACCACTGACATTGATATTTCACATATTTACACACGAAATAGGCCAAAATATATTCTCAATATGATTTAAATAATTAGATCTTTTATACATGGTATTCCAATTGTAAAAATTTGATTTAAATTGTCATGTTACTGTGGATATTATGTAGCGTTACTGACAAAGGAGGATTTTTCTTAATCAACAGCACGACATTTTAATGCTTAACGGCATTCTGTCAACCACCGTTACCAAGGTAGCGGAACTTTCGCCAGAGCGATTGGCTATTTCACGGCCGTAAAGCGCTTTGTCGTAGAGTGACTGTCGTAGAGACGATTGCTGTCAGGAAACAGCGATTTTTTGACAAAAAGATTGTTGATAACTTAGTTATTTCTGTTATTTTGGGGGGGTTAAGTGTTTTCATTTAAGATGGCTGAAAAATTTGATAATTTGGAGGAACATCTGGAGAAATTTATCGAGAATATTCGACAGTTGGGAATCATCGTTAGCGACTTCCAGCCTAGCAGCCAAGCAGGACTCAACCAGAAACTGTGAGTCATTTTTCACTGGGAATGTTTTAACTGCACACATCTGCAAATAAAAATAATGCTTATCTGCTCGGTTGATTTGACTTGACAGAAATTTCATGATATCGGGACTACAAGACATCGAGAAGTGCCGTCAGCAGCTTCATGAGATCAACGTACCGCTGGAGGTCTTTGAGTGAGTAACATACAGCTGCTTTTGTACTGTTGTACCTACCCTGCTCTATAGTATAATACTATATTATAGTCATTTTATACATCGGTTACTCTTTGTCATTGCTGTATTGTCGCGAATATACTTCTTTGTTTTGTTGAGCGAATACATGAAACTTTGAGTTATAGTCTCGCTAAACCCCATTCGTAAATGTGACGATTTCACAGCATCATTCTTTGACGGCAAACTTAGTAAAGTTCCATGCATCACATTGGTTTTATTCTGCATTTTTGATAGTCATTTAAAATTCGGCATTCATATACCATGAAAATAGTATTTAAAAGTAAGTGAAATGGTCTAACCTGTTAGTTGACTGTCTTCAAATGTTGCTGTTTTTGATTGCTATAAAATAACAATAATAAAAAATAATCAAACAAAACTTTTGCTGATTGAGTAGATGATATAAAAAATGTAGGAAACTCTGTGGTTTCAAATATATTATGAAACATGCCTTTGCCAAGACACAATTTCAATGTTTTAAATGTTGCTAATGGAATTAATAATTTTCTATTAGTGTTTTATCACGGTTCCCTTACTGATATTATGCCTTGTGTTTGTAGATATATTGACCAAGGTCGAAACCCTCAGTTGTACACCAAAGAATGTCTGGAGAGAGCACTGGCAAGGAATGAGCAGGTCAAAGGGAAAATTGACACTATGACGGTAAGTGATAATGCCTGGGTCACTGAGATTTGCCACCAGTGATACTACGAAAATTAACTGAGCAAACAAACAATTTCACTAAATAAATTCTTTCACAAATATTTAGGAATTCTTTAAATGACAGTTAGTGATCATTATTGTACCAAAAACAAGGTACTCATGATGTCCCTCTCTGTTGAAGTGGTCATATTATTGATAATAATTTAGTTGTCTTTGGACTCAACACTTAAACTTTTATGAGGTTCAGTAAAAGCTCTGCTTGCAAATCTGTTAATTGATATATTTATTTAATATTCTTCTGTTATTTAGTATTGCAGATGGCCACAAAGTGGATTATACTGATTATGTTTTAAGTTACTTATGTCCTCGACATAACCCCACATAATTTTAGTCCTCTATATAATTGAAATGTAGTTGAAAAACAGTCATACATAGAGATCTGGGGAAATGTTGATTATTTGAACATTTTCAATATGAATAATGAAGATTTGGCATCATTTCACAAATGTTAAAAATGCATTATCTAAATGTATGTTAATAATGTGATATTGACGAATTGAAAAAAAAAGGAAACTCAAATCTGATGGCAGTGCAGCAGCTGGACAGTTACAACACGCACACAATAGATTTAGTTTATAACTCTCAACATTTTCATCTTCACAAAAGGCAGAAATTGCAAGCCAATGTTGATTTAATGTCAAAATAGTCACATATGCAAGACAACCAAGGTATGTTGTGAACTAAGTAATGTTAACTGCGTCGAGGAGCAGTCAGCAGTAACACGAGAGCGCCTGACCAACACACTCTGCTGCATTAAACAACTGACACCCACTCTGAGGTGAAGAAAATGACTCTGTGTTTGGCCTTAAAAACCCTGTGCACACTTAGTGTCTTGCACAGTGATGGCATGCCCCAGAACAAATGGTGCAGCAGAGAGACTGCTCTCCACTGCTGGATTGTTAACACAAATAGCATTTAATAATAGGTTCACTATTTGATTAAGTAAATTTAGAAAAAAAAAAAAATCTGCCTCTAAACATGATTTCAAATCAGCTGCATATCCAGATGCAATAAGATGCATTTATTTATAAAAGTATTTGTTATTACACTGTAGCCCTCTGAATTGCAATTGAATCAAATCAGGTGGGAGGTTTCCACTCTAGTAATAAATCAACCTCTGCTTTCATGTTTTCCTATTTTTTAAAGAAATTTAAGAGCCTTCTAATCTCTGAGCTCAGCAAAGTCTTCCCAGAGGAGATGTCCAGGTATAAGGCCATACATGGAGAAGATGCCCCCTCCTAGTGACTGCTGCACCATGACCCCCGACCTTCAACCTGTGACGCTCAAAATAAAAGCCTGAATGGAATTTAACCAAACAGGATCCTCTGTGGTTTCCAACAGAATATGATAATAACATGGTATGATTTTGTTGTAAATATATTTTGTGATGCTGTTGCTGACTTGCACCCAGCGGGAGAGGATTTAATTCTGCTCAGCACCAAGACTCAGCCAATCCTTTCTTATTATTCTGTAAACTCCATTTAAAGAAGTACAAATCAACAGCAAGGGAGCAGCGGAGAAACAAATAATTTAATATTGCCAGGAGACACATTTGTTTTCAATGTCCCTGCTGATTCACGGAAACTGAGGAAGCAGCAGAAACAATTTCAGAAACTCCCATTTATGCAGAAGAAAATGTTCAAGAGCTACAGGGCACCTGTCTGATTCTGCATCGAGAAATATACACCATCAGTTGTACATACATTATATTTATACTCTTAGACTCTACTTTTGTAATGCCTCCTAATTATTATTCAACATACATTTGCACCAAACAAAATTCATGACATTTTGTATCAAGCTCAGGTTTCTAATGGCCACGATTACTGAAAGCAAATGTTGTTTGATGGTTATTTTGTGCCTGATCACTCAACATGGTCAGCTAAGAGCCCATTCTTTATTTGTAACTTGTTTGTAATCTAATTTTTGTTAATAAATGATTCTTGTTGGTTTAATTGTTTTTTTTTATGCTTCATGACAGTGACAAAGAGACAATGGTTTTAGCAGCATATTCAATCAAAAAGTCATTTGTGAGGTTTCTGTGCATAACTTTTACAAAAGTAGTCAGCATATCATAAGCAGAGTGTGATGTAGTATTTGCTGGCAACAATACTGAAAAGTGTATTTAACCCCTTTAAGTAATTCTAAATGTTAGTGTAAAAAACATAATGTTACAGTAAATGGGGCATATATGTTACCAGCATTTTGTGCTAATATTAAAATTCAGTGCATTTCACTCTTTCAGTAAAAATGCACGCTAACATATTCATGCTCTCCAGTATATGTTCCCAAAATATAATATTATCTGGGATTGAAAAACAAAAAAATACTACACTGTAGAACACCACTGACTAAATGCTGGAACTAATGCTAGTTTTGACTAATCCAACTTTGTTACTATTGCTAAGACAAATTATGATTAAAAAGAAAAAAAAATGCAGAATTCTTTTAAAATTCAAAGAATGAAATGATTTTGAAAAGGGTTAGCATAAATTATTTAAGCACTGGTAAATGTGTCAGTGGGTCACCTGCAGATGTGACCGGCATGGATGTGTTCAGGGTCACTCAGCTCAAGTGTTGCCTCTGAAACACTGCAACTTTTCATTGTGTAAGTGTGCCTCCGTCTGTCTATAAGAAAGGGATAGTTGCTGTAGAAACAGACAGGGTTTCGTCATCAAGCGAAAGGGTGTCAGACCAACATCCCTCCTCCCGCTGCGGCTCAAGCACATCGACACGCCCCTCTGACCTCAGAGGCGGTCCTTTGGAACAGAAGGAGGGAAATGAGCCCTGTTATTGGTTTGTGATCTATGCAGTGAGGTAATACAGACAGCCCTCTTCCCTCAGTTGCAGCCTTCCCTGAGGATTTCCAACCACACGTCTCATTTTGTCAAACATACATGGTCTGGTGAGGACCCAGCCTCCACTTTTTATTGGGGGGAGGAGGACAGTCACAGATGTCATATTTCCTTTAAAAGATTCTGTTTCTTTTTTTTCTTAACCTGCTTCTAGTAATAACCTGCTAGTTAGAATAATTAAAGGTATTAGCATGATTGGTTTTGAGAGGAATATTGACATTTTTTAGGAAATACATTCATTTAGACGTTCTTAGAGAGTGAGATTGGAAGATTAACAACAATCCTATGTTTGTAAATAACAAATATGAAGCTACAGCCAGCAAAAAATTAGCATAGCTCAGCTCAAATATGTTTAAAGCTCCCTTTTAGCAAGTTATATGGTGTTTGTTTAAACTGTACTCAAACCCAAGTTTGGAATTGACATGTTGTATAATGAGGGGTTACAACTCAAGCCAGTGTGTCTGGCCAAGGACTAATCTGGCACACAAGCTCCTATAAAACAGCCTTTTGCCGAATTTAAACTCTGGTCCTAGCATTGTGGGTGCTGGTGTAGGAGATCTTGGCCAGAGATAGAGCGAGGTTAGCTGTGTCCATCTGTTCCCTGTGTTTGTGCTAAGCTAAGCTAACTGACTGCCTGACTACCTTTGTATTTACAAAATGACAAACAAACACTGGTCCTATCTAACTGTCTTAAACTGTCTTAGCAAATAAGTTTTTTTTCCCCAAAACTTCAAACTGTGCAGAACTTTGAATGCTTTTTTCAGATTTCTGTTGAGTTTATAATTACTTTTAGCAAGGACATGTGTGTGCACATCCACAAAGCCCGCGCAGAATAAGTGCTAGATACAAAAGAACAGGATTACAAAGGAAAGCTGTATTCAGTTTTTTTAATAAAGCTTAAGGGAGCTCTGAACTGCATGGAGGTACCTTTAATTTCTTTTCATTATGGTATTCCAGTGTTCACACAGTGCCAATATTCAAGTAGTTTTTTCCAATAATCGTTCTCAGAAAACTTAATTAAATTCTTGAAAAATGTAAAAAATTGAATTAAAAAAGAACAATGTTGGGTAGGTGGGAATGCAGAAGTCGGAAGCCTCTGGCCAGTGGGAGGCAACACTGTTAATGGAAATGCATCATTTAAACATGAGAAATACAAGTGCTCTCAATGGATCCACAAACACACAAGCTGAAATCGCTCAGCTCAGGCTAAGCAGGCAGAGCTGGTCTATTGATTGAGTGGTTGGTAGTTTGTTAATCAGCTCTTCCCGTGTAAAACTGATATTGAGCAAAACACCCGGAGCTGTACCTGATGTGGTGGCTCTTTGTAATTGTTACTTTTTGTGATTGTGTGTGAATATGTGAATGAAAGACAAATCATCCTGTTATATCCACCTGATCACCGGTAAACCCAACTTACAAAACTTAAATGTTTAAAATTCCTCAGTACATTATCAGCCAACTTTAATTCAGTCACTAGCAAGTCCACCAACTCATACATGCATTTTGGCATTTCTGTCACAAGCTATTCTGGTATTTCAAATCGACCTAAAAAATACATGTTAGAAGGTTCAGAGTTCTTTGGATGAAAGCCCTATTTAAATGCATGTAGCTTAAAGTTGAGTTACAACAAAAACAGTTGGTCCACAATGGACCTGTGGACAGTGAGACCAACACTAAAATGCGGTCAACCTGAAAAAATTAAAAAGAAGAGAGGACAACAACATTAAAAGCACCTTGATGCGCCATCAGTTTACAAGCTTCTGTGCCAAAAACCGTAACAATAAATTTTGCACTCTCCTGTTTGAAATATGATGTTCAGAACAGCGGTTTGACAAAGTGACATAGCTGAATGTACCAAACTTGATAAAACAAAATATAATTTGCATTAAACTGACTCTGTTCTCAGGTAAATCTTTAGTTAGGAAACAAATGGAATCAGCAATGATGGTAATTTTGAAATAATACAGTGACGTTTTAGAACTGGTCAAGATGCTTTACATCAAGTTGAACCTCAAAAGTCCCATAGGTAACAAAGGTAACAAAGAAGCAGGAAGCCAGTGACGCCATCAGCAGATTAAACTGCCTGCTCTTGAGGTTGTGATTGCCTCACAGTGCCTGTCCTTCAGCAAGGATGCAAAACAGCCCCGTTTTTTTTTGTACTCAGAACACCTTCAGCATGAGCTATCGCATGCCGTCAGCCTCCTGTATTTCAGCTCCTCATTTCTAGCCTAGTTTTTACCCTTTGAACCCGCTTCTCTGTGTCTGGGTGACGAACATCCTCACGGCGGCGAGTCACAGCAGTGTTGGTCAAGGGCACCCTTTCAATCCAATAACAAGCCCATTTGGAGAGACGAGAAATGAAATTAAATGCTGTTTTTATCCAGTTTGTGTTTGTGTCTGTGCACCATGACATTTCTTTCACAGGGAGACACCGTGACTGTGTGTGTGTGGATGTGTGTCGTGATGCTTGACTGAACAGAAAAGGGGAGAAGGAGAGGGAGAGAGTATTGTACTGTAAATACGTCTCCGTATGAAGTGCTGAGGTTCGTCGGATGACTCATCCAAGGTGACTGAGTCTTTCTCTCCCCTCTTTCTCGTCTCCCACTCACCTCCTCTTTTTGTGTGCTCAGGCCTGGCAACCCACAAGCCTTCCTTTACTTAGGTTACCTTCCTCCCTCTTTTTTTAATGGCCAATGCTTTTTCTTCTCCTGTGGCATCTTTTCTCTGCTTTCTCTGAGGAGCAGTGCTGTGTGGTGGAAGTGTGTCTGCGGCTCTGATTGAAATGATTCATGTGGAGGTGGACTCTTCTCAGCTTTGTTATTTATTGTTCTCATAGGCTTAAAAGAAGCAGGATGACAGGGTTCATATAACATGCTGGTTGGAGTGAATACTTTAATTGTCAGATCCTGTGGTATTTCACTTTATCTTCTGGAAGAGCTTTCCACTGTCTGACTTCATTGCGTAAATGGGACGCTCGACTAATTGCTATTCAGAAACAAGGCGTGCGCGCACTGCACGGCTGACTTTGTCCTGCGGGTATCAAGTTGTGAAGGTGCAGTGTCAGGTGATCAGTCGTCTTTGCAGTCTCTAAATAGTTAATTAAATTCTCTAAAAGCATGAATTCAGGTCAAAGAAAGGCATTAAACCATGTGGTGCAGACACCATAAGGCAAACAACCTCCAATTCAACAGAAAAAACCCCCAAAACATCTCCAACATTTCTACTTGTTTAGCTGAAAGATCTTAACCGCTCAATAAACACCTTAATTCTTTACTGTTGTTTATGTTAAACAGTTAATGGAGCCTTGTTTCTTAACAGAACTTGCAAAGAGCTGAATACCTAATGTCATCACAGAACTAGCCACTGCTCCATTATCTTCATAACTGAATGCGTTCTATCACTCAGCTTTTCAGGTCCTCCTGAAAAGTGTTCTTGAAATTTACTACTTAATATTCTAAGACAGATGACTTTCTATTATGGAGCTCACTGTGTGAGTTTTGCTGGCTTTATCTGTGTGGTTTGACACAGCTTCTGTCAAAAGTAGATGGGCTGTGCATTCCCTGTGGGACAGAGCAGAGGAACATTTCTCAGCGCATTTTAATCATGCTGGTGAAATTGCAGGTATTGTGTTGAAGTAGCTGCGACTGGTTATGGCAGCTGCTTCATAGCCTGAATGTGACACCGCTGTGCCTGGAGGAATCAGTAGGTCAGACACAGGTGCAGAGAATCTGGTCAATTTTTAAAAACCCTGTGCAGATTATCGATTTTATCACAACACTGAATAGATAAAACAATCACCATTTAAGTAGCCTTCTTACCCATGGTTTAAGCACAAAGAACAGGGAAAGCTTGCCAAAGAAATCTGTGCAAGTCACTTGGCAAAACGCTCTGCTTCTGAAACAAGTCAGGTGTGATATAAAACAGCATGGAGGATGGAACAAAAAACCACATAAGAGATGTGTGTCTGGTGGATTCAGACAGTTATTACTAAACATATATATACCTTGAAATAGAAGTTTTCTCAATGCTGTATGACTGGCCTCATATGTTTGGGTGAGGACAATAGCAAAGCCCTCCACAGCAGGTGAGTTAGTCAGCGATTTAAAACATAAGTAGCTCAGAGAACGTTTCTTGACCAACCATGACCATGACATCCACCCATGTTCTCTTTAATGTCATCCTAAACCTGACATAGTTGCATCCTGAAGCTGATATGGCTAACATGACAACAAAGAGCTGCCTACTACACACGCAGCAAACTCAGAGCAACATGAGCATTCATTCTGAGTTGTGTTTTTGGGTCGTGATACCAAACAGTTAGCTTAAAGATGCTGAAACACACAGAAGCGACAGGGTCAAATGTTAATCAACCTGAATTTGTCATAAGAAATAAGAAGCTATTCTTGTTAAGTTTGCTATCTTGTCTTGACAAAAGCAGTCGAGAAGGACATATTATCGAGCAAACTTTCAGTAGATGTGGATCTTTTATAATTGCGTTACTGTGAATTTCAATGAGATTGAGCACAAATTAAGCATCAGTTCTGGTTTCACTTTGACTCTTTGTCCTGCAGTGTGTACTGAGTTTTGTATCCAGCCTGCTGCCTTGAAGCCTTTTCCCCTCAGTGCCTGTGGACTGCGGACCTTTAGGAGCTTGGCCGTGCTCCATCATTTGTGTATTGCATCACATTTTCCCTATTCATTATTTTATCTTCATGCAAATGCTTTGGGAGTTTAGGACTGAAACGGCAGTTGAAATGTAAAAATCCTCCCGTGCCCTTGGGCTGAAAACACAAAGGCGGGGGCTGCAGCCTTTGATGCTATTAGCATAATGTCTTTCTGATGCTAATACTAAGTGCCTGAGACTGACCACTGAAGCTCACAAGGCTCACAGCCACGATGGACAAACATGGCTGCTGAGCGCTCCCTCTCCCTCGCTCTTGTCCGTAGCATTGTAACTACTGGCTGTCTTGCCTCAGCTTAGCGACAGTCATTCACCTTCTCAATGAAGGTCGGGAGGCGGAACCCCCCCTTCCTTCTGTGGCCCTGTGTTACCATGGAAACACCCCTCCCATTTGCCGTCACCCACCCTTTTCTCTCTGCTCTCTGGACAATGGCCTTTGCTATGTGTGCATGTGTCCAAGTGCTGTATGGTAAATGTTAAAACTGTGTGTGTGTGTGTGTGTGTGTGTGTGTGTGTGTGTGTGTCTCAGGGTAAAAGGCCCTTCCTCATCACAGCTGATTTGTGTCGGTGATTCTACAGTACTCCAGTGCTCAAATATGAATTGTAAAACACATCACAGTGGGAGTTACACTCCTACATACTGCTCTCTGGACATCTATTAACTCCACACACACCCACCCCTCCACCCACCCACACACACACATACACATACATGCATAGACACACAAAGTGAGTCAAGTCACAGAGCTGTGCTGCGGAGGTGAGCATGGCCTGACTGTGTTGCAAACAGTAATGACACACACAACACAAAGGCTAGTGAGGAGCACGACTATTATATACATAATGTATGTGTGTGTGTGTAATGGCCAATAATGGGATGATAAAGACACTAAATGAAAACTATAAATTTGCCCACTAATGTCTGCTGCACCTGCTGCAGCAGGACACCCGTCAACAGCACAAATTGAATTATAGTGCAAAAACCTCCCCACAGATGGAAGTTAATAGATGGAAAAATATAACTTTCATCTCCACTTTGTGGCCAAACTGTCAGCATGTGTACTTCTCTCCACATACTTAATTCTATCTCCTTTTTTTTTTTGGATTGCCATTTTACATCTGTGGCCAGGCCGAGTTGCTGACAAGCAGTGAGAGTGGGAGTAAACAAGACAGAAAGAGAGTCAGAGAGGAGATAGAGAGGAGAAGGAGGAGGAGAGAGAGAGAGAGAATTGTTATAATTTCCCCCTGGTTTAATTATCTGAGTCCGTAGACAGCCCTACTCTTTCTCTCTCGTCGTTAAATGTTAGAGGTGAAAATGTGAACCGTCTATGTGTGTATGAGAAATTCCCCTCCCTGTGTGTGTTAATGGCATGCACACCAAAACAAAAGGCAGTGCTGAGCAGGGAATAGCCCTAATCCCACTGTGATGTTTAAACCTTGCTTATTACACAGTGAAAAGAGGAAATCGATCATTTTTATCACCCGCTGTCACCGTGTGATTACAAGTCAATGAGCCATCATATTCATAGTTATGATTTACTGTACACTTGTGCCGCACTGCTCCCTCCGATGCCCCATGTATGATTAGAGCTCCTAAATTATTCTTCCTCTTCAAACAGTGCCTGGGAAGACAATCAGTGGAGATTCTCACGTTTTGATAACAGCTTTTGGGATACTGGTGGTTGCCAGAGGCTGTTTTGGCCAGAGGCCATGTGTTTTCAGGATATCAAGACAAGCACTGGAGGGAATTCTGCTTCATTACATATTTGTTGTTGTTGTTGTTGGTGTCTTTGTTTCAAATAAAGTATGTAGGGGATTCTGTTTGAGATCTTTCTGTTGTTCCTCAGCAGGGGTTTTACTTTTTTCACAGCAGATACCATGACTGTCTGTGCATGAAAAGCACAGGTGTAACTAATAACATTATGTGCATCGCAAGAAAGCATTAAACTATCAAATATTCCAGTTAGCCAGCAAACATGATAGCAGGACAGCAGAACTGGCCAATCTTTACGATTTGAATTCCATCATTTTTTTTTCTGCCATGACTTATTAAAGAATCTGCTGTGAAATAGACCTGGGAGATCATAGCTGCTCTGCTGTTGCACAGTTACCTTTATTTGTTTACCCACTGTGGCTATTGTTATTAATGCTAACCTTCAAGATTTGATATTATCAGTTTCAAACTAACTATAAAAGCAGTAATGGCAAAGATGTTACTTGGTGCACTTGGAGCTGCTTGGAGTATTTACCTCTTTTTGTTGCTTCTCAACTCCTCAACTCTGTTTTTTTTCACCGGGACATGTTGTAGCCTTTTTATTGCAGCCATAACAATAATATGATTGCTGATACTAGTTTTTTGCACATTAAGACTGTACACTCAAAACGTAAAACTACCAAGCAACATATAAATACTTAAAATAAGCTGTACCACCACCATTTTCAACACTTAAATACTAGTGAAATGGTAATGCATTGGTAATAATAATGAAGTAATCGCAACACTCTGGCAAATATGCTTTACTTTTGATGTTTGAGTACATGTTTTTATTCACACTTGTACATAGAGCTGACACAATAAGTCAATTCATCTGTATATAAAGCACAAATTAATCAGCAACCTTTTGATATTCAATTTATCATTTAGATTAAAATAGCAAACACTGCCTTGTTTAAACTTGTCCGATACAAGAATTTACTGGTATTCTATGTCTTTTATGGCAGGAAAGTATTTTTGGGTTTAGACTGTTGGACAAAACAAACAACTTGAGGTTTTCTGCCAAAGTGGAATGGCCGTTCTCATTATTTTCTGACATTATACAGATAAGACATCAGATCAACTGAGAAAATAATATGTTAAAAATGATTAATCACTTAGTGAAATTTAGATTGTTGGATTTATTTATAAAAACAGGCTGAATCACAGATGAATTTTAAAAGTCTGTAATAGAGAAACAGAATGTTGCAGACCATTTTAAGATAGCGATGGGAGATTCACAGGCGGTGTCCCAAGTGGTCGAGTGAAATGTTAATTTGTTTCTTGAATAATTTCCCCTATAGTCAGCTGCTACACACCTCTATTGTCCTCAGGGTGTCTTTTTTATCCCAATGGACACACACACACACACACACACATACACACACACACAAACACACGCCAGGCTCCATAAAACTCACAGCCACGCCTTGCCTTTGTTTCGCCATTTGGCCTCAACTTCTTTCTTCTGATTTGACCCCCACAGAGGTCATCACATTAATGCCAAGCTGGTCGAACACCCCACCCCAACAAAACGTACGGCGCACACCCGGCCACACATAAGGTGACCTGGCCACATGCACATCACACAAACTTCCACCCACACACATCTGATCACAAGCCAGCCTTATATATTCAGAAGGCTGCAAGCGAGATGCAGGAAAGGAGGAGATGCTATGGAGGCGAATGCAGAAACTCTCTGTGGTCCTAAAACTGATGGTATGTCCACAGGAGCCATGCAAACAGGATCAGGCCTTGCATTGGGTTATCTTTCAGCTGGCTTGATTTTAATGAGCAGAAATAAGCCTGGGAACAAGCCAAAATACTGAAGAATAAAACCCAGAATTTAAACCAGTTTCTCTGAATTAAAGATTCAAAACAAGAGCTGCTCTTTAGATCAACTGTTAGTTGATAATGAATGTTTCTGTGGAGCTTATAAATATATTATGTGGCACAAAAACCCACAAATATTATTGTTTTGGTTTATGTTGTGGTGTAATAGGCCTGACTGCAGGTCACAGACTGAGGGGGGGGTGGGGGGGGGGTCTTTGTAGATGCCCTGAATGAATCGTTCTGG
>JAPZDY010000008.1:16708598-16722581 GCA_029783645.1 Ctenochaetus hawaiiensis
ATATATATTCAGACTTTCTTCATATATATATTCAGACTTTCATTTTATATATTCAGACTTTCATTTTATATATTCAGACTTTCATTTTATATGTTCAGGCTTTCATTGTATATATTCAGACTTTCATTTTATATATTCAGGCTTTCATTATATATATTCAGACTTTCATTTTATACATATAATTTCCTAAATGGCTTGCCATATATATATATATATGTATATATATATATATATATGTATGTATATGTATATGTGTGTGTGTATATATATATATATGCTCCCACAAATAATTTCCACCTAATGAACATGTGCATAAGTGCACGTGTGTTTGAGAGGCACAGATCAAGCGTGATGAAGGCAGATTGTGTGGAGTGTATAAATGACGCAGAATGGTGCACAATGTGAGTGTCATCTGGCCTTCTGCTCTGTTTGAATGTCACTGAATGACTGAATGTACTATATACTGAGTCACAGACACACACATACATACATAGATTTACACACAATGTTTGGTCACCAACAGCAGTTCAGCTCCTTAAGCTTATGTAAGCTACAGTGTGCTACAGTCAACACAGACAGGAATAGCCCTAATAAGGGGCTTAAACACAGCTACACAAGCAGCAGATCTTTGAATGGAGCTAAGCTTCTTTTTACTACAAAAGAGTCATCAATGAGCGTTCTAAGAACATGAAATAATGTTTCTCTGATTGATCAAAACAAAATTCCTTAATTTCATTAACACACGATGCATGTTTCTATAAAAAAGCTGCTTTTAGGCAGCCAAAAATGTTACAGAAAGGGGGTTTCTATTTATTTGTCAAGCAAATTGGAACAGAACTTTTAAAATGTAGCAAAGAATAAATAGAATTAGGTGAATTTCCATGACTGGTTTTTGAACAGCAACTTGTGTCAGAGGTTGGCGGTATGGGCTGCATTACATATAGCTGTAAAAAAAAAAGAAGAGAAGAAGAAGAGATCATGAATTTGACACAGAGTGCCTTGATGTTTTGTTTAATAGATGAAACCAAGGAATCATTTGGTTTCCTCATTGGTCTGTTGCTGCCACCAGCCATGTTTTGGTGCATAATGGGAAAATCTGGAAAAACTATGACAGCGTCTGTCTCCTCCTCTTCTTATAGAGCAGAAGCTGCAAACCGCTTTTGAGATAAATATTTGCTCCATCAAAGTAATTATTGTTTCTTTCTCCAATTATATGTATTTTTTTTAAAAAAAAGGAAAAAGAACATAAGCAAGCATAAAACCCTTTTTGAAAAATTAAGAATTTTTTGTTTTTTGTTTCATTTTGTTGAATTTTGCAGTTTCCATTAACCTTCTCTAATGTAATGCCGAAAAATCTGCACTACAATACCTTAATGGAAACACAGCCAGTGACCCGTCTCAGCTTTGGTGCAGTCCTGCCCTCGGCTCCTCTTATGTAATAGACTTTCTGCAGCTTTGTTAGTAACTCTTCCCTTTTTTGGCAAACGGCTGAGGATGACAAAGCAAAAACACTGTAACCACGCCATGTCACTGCATGGCTATTTTAAGATTACATCCTCACTTGGCTCCTTGTGAGGTGTCTAAGTGTTTTTATAGTGAGGGTGCCTGTCTCCTGTCTCATCTGTTTATAGCTTCTTAATCTGTATTTCTGTTCATATCCAGAATAGTAGCAGGTCTAAAACTGAACCAAAGTTTAATAACTGAATGCATACAAATGTAATCACTGTGTCTTTGTTTTGTTTATGCAGTCTGGGGCGCATGTGGGGTTTGTGTGTGTGTGTGAATGGAGATGTAAACAAAGGCAAATGATAATGGAGTACATCATCCAGACAGGTTCAGGCGGGACACACAGTGATGGTGATGAGTAGGTTGTTGATTTTCATGGCTGCAGGCGATCTTTTCTTAGAAACCACCATGGATGGCTTGATGGTTCAGTCTCTGCATTATGTTTTAAGGTGACAAATCTGATTTCAGGTGTTGGTATCATCCCTCCACCACTCTACCACCACCACATCCCTCCATCTAAAAAAAAAAGACCTTTGTAATATTGAGATTATAACTATTGGTTGTAATCTCTGCAAAGGCTGAAGACATAAACATCAGCCTTTTCTTTTTTAGTGTTTACAGAGTCTCAACGGGTGCAAAGCAAGTGTTTCCTGTCGCCTCTGTGTAAAAATAAAAGTTTTGAAACAGATACAGAGTAGAGCAGAGTAAAACTTTAATGTCCCTGTGGGGCAATTCACTTTACAGACAGTAGTCTACAGCAAAACATACATACATTACCTCCAATACAATATAATACAATTTATAAGATAAAATGGATACAAACACAGCATAAGATCAATACACTGTCGCCATAGATCATAGTGGTTATAACAAGAAAAACAACACATCATATTTGTTACAGAATAAGCTTTATAAACGCAGTTACTCTTCGATGGAAATGGGTTTTTACAACGAAATTTCACATCCTTCAAATCAGAAATGAGTTTAAAATTGTTTTGGGAGGAATAGTGAGGACTGAAATAACCTCAGTGAGATGATGAAGGGCTGCAGGCAACCAGCTTTGACTGCAGCTGCTACAAACCTGCACACCATCATACTGTCCTGTGGAAACCATTTCCACTCTGCCAGCATGATGTGAAGTTACTCACTGCTCAATTCTGCTTGTAAACAAGCTGCATTTGTTTCATGAACAATAGCTCAGTGAGGCAGGAGCAAAATTTACAAAGAATTCATCATAGCCGGCATTTCTTGGGTCTCAGAGAAACAAAAGAGCACCACATATGGATGTCTCGAGAATCAATGCATTCTTAGTGGAGTTGTTTATAGGCTATTAAAAGTTATTTTTGGATAATTAAATCTAATCAATGCTTGCTACTCATTAAAATTAATCATAAAAAAAACAAACCAGAGCAGCACACAAGCAGGCCGACAGACCCACACACACTCTGTTTCTTTTGCTCTTTGTTTTTTTCTTTTTTTTTTCTGTGAATAGATAAATATATTTGTAATCAAAGTCTTCATTACAGCCCTCAGTCGGTCAGAATAAAGTAGATAAACACTGTGAATTTTCTGCATCACATAGAAAGTCTGTGTGAAAAAAGAATAAATCCTGTTTGCAATTTTTTCATTGTACATTCACACTTACATTTTCACTTCTCTGCAGACGATGATAAGTTAATTGCCTTTGTTTTTATGTGCAGGCCTGAGCGCACAACAGTCCTGACATCTCGACAGTGCTGAGGTATGCAAAAAGGAAAAGGTTAGGATGCTCTGGCTGGGTGTGGGGGGTGGGGCTGGGTTGGGGGTGGGAGATAGCCCCGCCGAATATGAAATGCTATCAAATTACCGTGCTTCACATGTCTTGAATTAGCATACATCAGATCAAACAGCCTGAGACTCCTTAGTGATTATGCATTCAAGCGGATGTTCAGTTTCAACCCTTTTTTATTCCCAATTATCATATCATTATCATAGCATTGCTCCTCAGCTGCTGTGTAGTCAATTTAGTCTACATTGCACTCAGGGGAGTGGAGACACGGTGCTGCCAGACAGACTGTCTGCATCCATCCATCCATCCACCCACCCATCCATCCATCTGTCCATCCATCCATCCATCCATCCATCCATCCATCCATCTATCTGTCCATCCATCTGTCCATCCATCCATCCATCCATCCATCCATCCATCCATCCATCCGCCCATCCATCCGTCCATCCATCCATCCATCCATCCATCCATCCATCCATCCATCCATCCATCTATATATCTATTGGTCTGTCAATCCATCATCCATCTATCCATCCATTCATACATCTATTTTTTACATCCATTCCTCAATATGTCCATCCATCCATCCATCCATCCACTTATCCATTGATTTGCTTTTGTTTTGTTACAGTAACACACAGAAGAAAAAAGGAAAATGAAACAGAAAGACAAAGAGAAAACAAAAGGGAAAGAAAAAGAGAGGAGAAGATAAAAAGAAAGAGAAAGACATATTGAAACAGAGAATAAACACGAACAAAGACTCCTGCTGGCGTCTGTGGTGTTTGACTTTGTTGTCGTGACGCCGTGAACTCTGAATCATCTTTTCCTTTGCTCCAGCTCGACCTTGGGGGATTCTCAATCACTTCACTGCTTCTGCTCAGAGGACAAAATGGTCAAAGAGACATTGCAACTAAAACATGCAATAAGGTTATACATATCACGTTTTTAAACAGAGATCTCTATTTTTCTCGTCTTTGGCCATTTTATGATAGTGATTTACTTCCTGTTTGCTCAGTCTTTCACAGGAAAATTCTTTTGCTTTGCATGAACTGATGCCTTCAAACATATTTAACATGTATTTGATGTGCGGAGGATCTCTGGGAGGCTCTGAAATGAAAGCCCGGCACAAATAACTAGACAAAATAAACAAAATCTAAACGAGCATCTTGCAGATAAAAGCCTTCATAAATTGAGGGAGTTGAGATTGAGTGGCCACAAAATGGCATCTTGGAACTTAATGCCGCCCTGTTGTGGTGAAATAAAAGCACTAATATAGCTTTGGTGCTGTTTGGAAGTTGGGAATAATTTCAGAATCAAACTGGCGCAACAACATGCTCGAACCATCCTTGACTGTCAAAAACTACTCAAACTGTCAGAAGAGGGCCGCAGCATCTGTTCCCACTGTGATGCACAGCGTTAATATGAGCGAACAAAGAGAGCGAGCATCCTTGGAGCAGAAGAAAAGAATGGTTCAATAGAATGACTGAGAGAGAGAGAGAGAGAAAGAGGAAATGGTGGGCTGTGGAGAGCAGCGATTAACATTTGATTGGCTGTCATGCGGTGAACTCCTGCCATGCTGTCAGGGTCCTTGGAGAAATTAATTTGGTCGATTGTTTAGGAACGAACAAGAGGAAAAAAGTGAAAAAAGAAAGAAGGGCGGAGTAACAAGAAGGGGGGGAGATAAGGACGTGAGAGGGGAGTGCGTTAATTAGAGGAGAGAACACTCTGGCAAATACCTGTCAGGTCTTTTAACTCTTCCTGGGCCATAAGGAGCATTAGCATCCCCTTACTGGTCCCCATCCAGGATTACACAACATGATGCAAGATACAGTATGGGTTGGGTTGATGGGGAGATGGAAGAAGGAGAGAGTGGGAGATGGAGACAGCAAAGAGAAAATGGAAAAAGACAGGAAGAGGAAAGGATGGAGGGAACAAAACAGCAGAGAACAGGGCTGCTTATATAACCTGCCTGGGACCCAAGGGATCCATGAGGCAAGGCAAGGTGTCACAAAACCCCACAGCAAGGCTTTACAGAGACATGATTCCATGTTGTAATGCTGCAAATACATGTGTATGATGATATCTGGTTTTCATACTCACAGTAGAATTATTTATGCTGCTTTGTGAAACTCTTTTCCCCATTGTAAATACTCATTTTCAATTTTTTCTCATAATAGTATGATTTAAAGCAGTGCTCACGACTCTGAGCAAACTCATCTGTTTGTCATTTGGGCTGCAAGTTTCTGGCCACCTGGCAAATTTAAGTCCAATAATCGCTCTGCTTTCAGCTGGCTCTTTGTCTCTATGAACAAAACATCCAGCTGTTTGGCTGCAAAAAGTGTATTCTCCGGCTAGTTGCTAAGTACAAAATATAATGTTGGCTGAAAAACTGAAACAGTGAGCTGAAAGATGCTAAAAAGTTATTCAGAGATGAGGCAAGGATGCAGAGACGGATGTTAAATCTTGTCATAAAGTGTAACACCTTTTACATTATGAAGTTGTATTTTCCCTGCGTTAACATTAACAGTTTATTGCAGCTTTAATAATTTCAGCTACAGTGAGTTGCTCTAAATATAATGACACCAGTGAGCCTCAGCCACAGAAAAAAAGCAGCCAGGGGTGTAAATCAGAGCTGTAACAAATTCAGAACACTTCATCCATGAAATTGGGAACAAAAGAGGACACTAAAATTGACTGAATCCGTGAAGTGGATTGATTTAAACTGCTAAATGTTTTATGAAATTTCTACAAAACCTGAACTTAAGCTTCTTCTCGCCAGAAGTAGGCACTCAGTCAGACTTTTAAGCGAGCTTACTGAATATAACTGCCTGTGTACATAAAAAAAATGTAATACACATTTATAATTTACAAACCTTAATAAAACAAAGACAATGGAAAAAACATGTGGATGCCTAACATGAAGACCAGGCTGCACACAAATTAACTTTACATAGTTTTTGGACACAAGTCTTTTTCATGTCGGTTGCTTTATGTGTGAACTGCAAGATGATGTGATTATTTCACATTTTTGAATCCTTTACCCTGTCTGTTGTAAAACTCTGTACAGATGAAGCCGTGAATCTCCAGCTACTGCTTTTTCTATGAATCGATGGCACCTGTATGGATCCCGCTGTGAGGACGAATGAGTGGGGAATTGAAGGACGAACTGCTGCTTGCTGTGGTGGCTGATGGAGGAGAAAGAGGTCGTGTTAGAAGGAATGAGGGTGGTAGAAGCAAAGAGTCAATAAGGAGGTGTGTGTGGGGAGGTAAGTATAGATTCTCATATGTTCTCTGTAGAATGAAGTAGATAAATTTTATTAAAATCCATGTACTTTTGATTGATATGTAAGAGAATTGGGGGGAAATGTGTTTTAGACACTGGCTTTTATAAGGAAACAATGAGCTTTCATCTACTACATGTCACAGTACATGCAGATATGTCAGAATATGTCATCATCATTCATGATAGACAGCACTGTTTAGAAAAAAAAAATCCCCACCTGTCCCTGAACAGCATAATTGGTTATATAACTCATATGTCAGCAGTGTATGTCATCAGATGCATTTCATTTTTTGTCCTGTTGCGACAATAGAAAGTGAGGGAGACAAAGCACCACAACAGCACTGAGCAAAAGTGAGTAATACTGGATATATTATTCATTTGATGGGAGCTGAATATTTCATGACTTGTGAGTAGGTACTGGCCCGAGATTATTTCACAGTCTGGGTCAAAACTCTGTGGAAATCAGTTGCCAGTCTGAACCAGAGAAAAGCTTCTGCTGGTGTGTTTTCTGCATTCCTGTAAATCTAACCTGGACATTTTGGGAAACTCCAACACATTCACTGCTCTCATCTCTGTAATGGAATAGAAGCGTCTTCCCCTGTGATATGCTGGATTCACTGACGTAGTAAATAAAAGATGCCACATATTGACAATTTATGAATATTTGTGGTTATTTTGTTGCAGAAGCATTCGAAGCCCTTTAGTTGCTTTTCTCACTCCGGCCTTGGTAATAAACATTGGCTCTGCAGTACATCTGTAATACAAGCATCTCTGGTGAAAGATGCAGTGCATCAATTTGTTGTACTCACTGTAACAGCATGATTCATAGTCTCTGTTTGCTCAATCCAAGTAGCCCCCAAGTCCTTTGGAACAGGCTGTGCTTCTTTTAAATAGAGCAATAATGCTGTCTGAAGATTTTTTCCTGAGTCACTCAAACACCAAGGCAGCTAAAATGGCACAATACCATCCCGACACATTATTTGTTCCCATTTCCAATTCCTGCTGAAGGACAAATTGGAACGTTTTTGCATTGTGTTGAATATTCACCGAGGTTGCACTGAAATGAAAAGTTAATGAAAGATTTCTATCAATTGAGGCTGTTGACATCCCTGATGGCCTCAGTGATAAGCCTGGAGTGATTTGGTGAACCTGGAATGAAAGTGAAAATGTTCAATTTAGCAGCAAAGCGAGCTGGCTGTGGATGCCACTGCAGTGCTGTTTTATTTTTTTTTGGATGAGTCAAAATAATGTGACTGGGTCAAAGATGATAAAATATTTATTTACCTCTCAAGGCTCGACTTCTCACTCTGCCTCTCCTTCCAGTTCAAAGTGAAAAAAATTCACCACTTTTGATCGTGACTTACATTGAAAATGAACCGGCAGTAAAAGAAAGTCTGCACTACAAGTATCTACTGACACCAGTGTGATGCAGTTACATCTCAGCATGTTGCACCTATAGCCTCTCTATGCATGACTCTCTTTGCATCCGTAATGGCCTCCATGGCAACTGGTCTGCTTTAGGAGAAGCTAATGAGCATTTAGCACATCAGGAAAGGTCAATGAGCAGCATCATTATAAACCTTCAGTTTCTCTGTGCTATGGGGAGACCAGGTAGAAAAGATGGATGAAACGTCTCTTCTTTTCTTCTCCCTCTGTGCACAGATAAAGTCAAAATATCCCTGATACAGGCGCTGCCATCTTCCACCGGTGACATCATTTTGAGACGGATATATACAGTGACTGCAGATGTACCTGCAGTATTGAGGTCTCATCCATACAGCTGCAGGACAGCCACCCACCTCTGTCAAAATGTCACTACGTCTGCCTAGTAGCTTCTCAAAAGATCCACAAATTCACATGTAACATCATGTGTGTTTAGTGTAAAGTATCTGAGTCAAGCTCTCAGGTCAAGTCTAGGTGAAGTCAAATATGACCATTCAAACTTTTCTGCAATGTCAAAGGTTGATCCACTATTTTAACTTTAAAATCCTGCTGATATTTTTGCCCTGTTTTAGTTGCTGTGACATTTAGTGTTTTCCAGGTGTCTTTTTGGCAAACATTCTAATAAAACCCTTTGTTTAGACCAAAAAGGTGCAAAGGGCATGAGGTACAACCAGAATGTTCCTGTTGTGCAGACACAGAGTGCTGTGTGGTAATGTGCAGGTGCCAACTGTAACTTCCATGAGTAAGTATTCCAAATTTACTGGCTAAATCATCAGCAGCACCTGAGTTACACATGTTTTTGTGACCACTGGTGTGTGCACTTTTATGGTTTCACCATGAACCTTAATCAGCTGGGACCCGAAGACCAAATTTCATTTTTGGGACTGCAAGTTCCTGCCTCAAACTGTTACAGTGTTATCAGTCTAAATTCTCAAGGTCAAATTCACTTTGCATAACCTTGTATGTCAAAGAAAGCCAGCATCTTGGTTGCCCTCCTGAAACGACACTCCTTCTTTGGTCTTGGAGACTGTGGGCTCCTTCGCTGGCTTGTAGCCGAAGACAGAACTTTCTCCACCGGTGATGATTGACAGGTAGTTGTGCTGCGTCCTCTCAGGACACATAAAATCGCAGTAGTGCACATACCAGTGGTCCAAAAAATGTCGAACTCCAGACTATTTCTTTTTGGCCTTGTTTCTAGTCTGTATGTTACACCAGCTGCCGGCTGTTGCTTTTTATTTCATGTACATATATTAGAGCCGTATTAATCTTTTCATCTAACTCTTGGTGAAAAGGCAAATAAGCATATTTTTTCTTAAATGTTGAACCTTTAATTTTTAAAAGAATACATCACACCTGAATTTAATTATTCAGACTTTTTCTCTTCACACACTGCCCTCCAGTCATAGGTGAATTTACAGTGCCTTACTTTTTATTAGAGGCAATTCATCTCACAGTCACCATGGAGACTTATATCAGAAAGTTCATGTACCAGAAGAGAAATGATTTGAAAGTGTCTACCAGGCTTGACTTTTTAAACTCCTTGCCCTAAAATATATTATTTATGGTGCCGAATCACATTAAGAGTCAGAATCAAACACTCCACACCTAAAATCATGACATGGCAGAACAGATCTTTTGTGCTATCCATCTTTTAAATGGAGCAAAATCAATCAAATAACCTCATTTTTCTGAGGTTTGAACTTGATTTTTACAAAGTGCATCACTGTGTGGCTGTTTGATTGCAGCTTTATTTTGTTTATGCTTTTTTATGGAGTCTTTTGAGACAGAAATTTCAATTTAAATGCAGCTACCAGATGAAAATACTGAACAATGAAAGAAAACAAACTAAAGGAGGAGGGAGGGCTAGATGATAATGCAAGATCATGGATCGCTCAGGCAAGCTGGGTTTCGAACCGCCTGAATGATTGGTTTGGGTGCAACAGAGGCTTGACTGGTACAATAAAGCTTGATGGACAGGTCATTTAAGCTATCAGTTAATTTTGTCCAGGCAGGCCAAACTATTCTGGGTGGGCGTGTCTTATCTTGACCACAGGGAAACAGAGCACAGTCGATGGCCAGACAGAAATAGCTCTCACGTCAAGATCTATGTCGGACTAAGTGTATGCTTTGTGTATGTTTACAGACTTGAAATGAACATTGATTTCTCTAAACTGTCTACCCCAACAATCAGCTACCGGCCTGCACAATAAGTAGACTGTCAAACGGCAAGAGAGCAAGACAGAGAGATAAAGACAGAGCGAATTAAGGCTCCAAATTAAAAGTCTGACCCTGTCTGCTTCCCGTCACCTTATCTGTGATCCGCCATCTCAAAGTGTTTCTGTTTCTAAATCACACAGCTGCTCAGTGCTGAAGGGAAAGGACATGTTTCATTGCCAACCCCAAGGATTTCCAACAAAAGGACGGTCATTATTATCATTTGTTCATGTTGTGTCATTATTATCAGTTGTTAATGTTGTGGATGTGTGCATGTGTGCACAAGGTCAAGGAAAGATGGCCACGTCTGTACCGACCAATGAGATAACTGAGATGGCTTTTTAATTAGAAGCGTCAGTCTTTTTTGAATTAGTCTGGTAATGCTTCATTGGCTCTAATTATTTGATTATTTTACATGAACAAAGATAATTTAAAGTTTTGGTTTTATTTTTGTGACTTGGACTGTCAGTTATGTCTAATGATGAAATATCTGAAGCTGCAGCTTACAATTATTTTCATTATCAATTAATCTAGTTATGATTTTCTTGATTAATTGTTTGGTCTTAAGTGTCATGAATTTGTCAAAAAATGTCCATATAATTTTAAAACTTACTTATGTTGCTTGTTTTGTCTGTATAAGAAACCACAACCTAAATATATTCAGTTTACTGTTTTATATGACAAAGAAAGAGCATAAAATTCTCACATTTTCAAGATGGGACCACTAAATGTGACATGTGTGTTATATTTGACATGCCACCCCAAGACAACAGAATTAAATTGAACAACTGCATTTTTCTAACACTTGAATCCTCTGCTGTCATGTTCAATCATCTCTGAGAGCTGCAATTTAGTCACTCAGTAGTTGTTATAGTTCCCTGAGGTCTGTCTTTCATACCAAAGCTGAGAGATGTCATTGAACCCAGTGTGGGAGCAGAGTTATGGAGCTGGGTTGTATAATCCATGTTGACCCATTTGTACCGACAGCAGATGAAAGGTTGTGCTGAGTCCTTGATTCAGTGCATGAGGAGTCCCATTGTGTCTTAAGAAGTCCAGCTAGTTATTGAAGAAGCTTCCTGACAGCTAATAAGGACACACACTGGTATTGTGTTTCACGCTTAGCGCTAATTTGCCATTCTCGAGTGTGGGAAAGACCTCCAGTCACTGACCGAACTGGATACCATTAATTGGTTTGAATAATACAAGTCTTTACCATCTCAATTATTGCAGATATAACCATCTGATTTAATTACAGGCTGATAATGTGGGAGGATAATTATATAAAAATCCTTTGCTACTGCACAGCTGATGGAGAAAATGCCTCTAGAAGTTAAAGTTAATCCTGGGAGATTTTGTTTTCTAAAATATACATTTTTTAAAAAAACATCTGAACAAATAAATCTGGTACCAAAATTGATATATGGATTGCAATAAGATGACTTCACCTCTCTGAATCTCTCTCCCCTCTGGTCAGGATTTCAGCCATGAATTTACATTTTATAGATGGTTGGGCATTACCTTCTGCCCCACCGCCTCACCCCCATTATTTGGGAAAACCTCCATCACTGTGGGGGTTTATGAACATTACACAGCATGAGAGGAACTCTCCTCTCATCTCTGCCCACAACCTCCCCATGTAGCGGACACCATATGCCACGCAAACACACACACACAGAAACACACAAATGTGCACAGGCGACACCCTGGGGTTCGGTGCTTAGGTGCAATTTTCTCAGCCACAAGATAAGGTTTCTGTATTGTCGTTGCCATAACAACGCAACGTGGCAACCAGGCAGCGGGAGGGGGAGTAATGAGGTGTCACGATACCGCTGTGGGTTACCGATGACCCCTGACCCCTGGAGCCAGTGAGAACACGGGGACGAAGGAAAACAGGGGCCTTCAGTAATCATCCCTGTGAGCCCAGTCGCACACCTGGCTGCTTAAACCTCTCTAACTGTATTTGGGAACACTCAGGAGACGGCAGGGACGAACCCAGGCCAGGCAGAGAGGCAAGAAGTGGATGGGAGGGGATTTAGTAAGGAAAAGGTTGTTGTTTACCTCAGTGGTTTGACTTCTCTTTTTGTGTCAAGAGGTCTATTCTCCTTTGGGTCTGCAGCATTGGGAAATATGTTTAAGAGTCTTAGAACAAAACACTCTAAAAAATATGTTGTTTTTTTAAATATTAGTGTGCAGCCAGTGACTGGTTAGCTTAGCTTAGCATTAGGGCTGCAAACAGGGAGAAACAGCTCGCTGGGCTCTGTCAAGTGGTAACAAACTATGCAGATTAGCACCTCTTGTTACACTGAAGTGTAAAAGCAACAGTTTGTCACTTTTGGACAGATTGGCTCTGAGCAGTTGGAGTGGAGAGTCCAGAAAATTACCAGTTGCGGCCAAGATAGAGTCCAGTAAATAGCCCTCCCCTGTAAATGGCAAATTGTAGGTTGTGTGAACTTATTGACCCTTAAGCTACCAAGCTAGCAGGCTTGCTAACTGACAGTGTTTTTCCTCTCTTTAGTTACTCTTTATTGAATAAAATTATGCAAAAAATCAAGATGGAAATACATTTCAGAGAAAACATAGAGTGAAACTTGAAGAGCTGATGTGACTGACTAGTGTTCAAAGGTAGCAACTTTCTTGGTTTGAAGACTAAAAGAAATCCTCACATCATCACAGAGCTTTATGAACCACATATTTTGCAAATACACCTGAATTCCCACTGCTGCAATCTGCATGCTACAAAGACGCCCCAGCCAGTCATTGTCTTATTATAACTTCAAAGCTGGTTCGGTGTAGAGAGGTGACACACTTAGACGTACACTTTGCAGTGTGACAAATCCAAAACTGCAAAGCAACCTCAGTAAAACGACGCTGATGATGAAATGAAATGCAGACACCCTGATAATGTACACATCCCTGAGTGATTCTTGTTCTTTTTTGCGTGGATGCAGGTTCCCCGCCCCCTCTCGCTCCTACAGCTACTGTATCTGGGTCAGGCTGATAGACAGACAGAAGAAGAAGCAGGGTGACTCACAAGTATTTTTGGTGTTTGAACACTTGTGTGTGTGTATCCATGTATGTGTCTGTGGTAGCTGTTCACTCCTTGCCTGGCAGGCTGGACAGAGCTCAGTGCTCCTGTGACACACTTCTTGTGAAAAATTGAGGTTTTTCACAGTCCTCGTCCTCTCAGGATGGGTTTCACGTCTGTGAAAAATCCAACAGGCAGCACACTGTGTGTCTGGATCCTTTGCATGTGTCAGTGTGTGTGTGTGCACAGAATCACAACACGTTTTGACAAACCCTTTGGCAAATAGATCCTTAGAAACTGTCAAGGCAAGATGTTCAGCAGCCAGTGTTCATCAATAACACAAAGATGTGCTGTGACAGATGATCAGCAAATGTAGCTGGTATAATTGCTTGTAGCGAGCATGAAAGCTGCACATCAAAATGAAAGTTGAAACCACATTTCTTCACAGCTGCTTCCCTCATCACATTAGGACCTGCAAATTACACTGAAGACATATGAAAACAGTTCCCCAGTCTGTTTAAATATCAACTTTTGTCTTGTCATAAATTCATGTTATTAATATTTGATGCTTTGTGAAGTTTTGAGGTCAAACTCTGTCTCCACATCGGTCAAACTTTAAGACTCTTCAAGACTGGGTGCTGCGTAGCTCAGTCGGTAGCACGGGCGTCCCATGTGTGGAGGCTTCGTCCTCCATGCAGCAGTCGTGAGTTCGACTCCGGTTCTGACCATTTGCTGCTTATCATT
>JAPZDY010000008.1:16722676-16750975 GCA_029783645.1 Ctenochaetus hawaiiensis
TGCGTTTGTTTCACACTTAATGGATCATCAGTTAATAAATGGTAATTCACAGTCCCTTTATACACTAATTAAATGTGATTTAATGTGATCAAGTTGTCTGGCGTTCATTTTCATGAGCAATTATTTTATGTAACTATATATGCATTTACATTCATTATGTAAATGTCTGCATCGGACGACTAGCTTGATTAAAAAAAACAGCCTAATTTTCTTAGACTGTGAAATGTTTTACAAAAAGGACCTAATAACAAGAACACTAATATCAAGGAATAACTTTTTTTTTTAAAAAAAAGGTAATCACAAAACAAATCAGAAGCAAAAGGCAGCACCATGAATTCTAAAATAACTGAGAAAATGCAAATATTAGAATAGAGCGACGAACTGGAAAGCAGAATGGAGACAAGGACACCAAACCAGACTGCTATAAAAGAATCAGAGAGTGAAGACAAAGAGTGAGGGAACAACAACGACATACTGATTAAGACAAAGAGGAAACACAGAAACAATATACACACTGGGAGTAATGAGACACAGGTGGGGTAATCAACACAGGTGAAACACATCAGGACAGGTAATCACAAAAAGAGGGAAAACTAACGGGAAATATGGAAATGAGAGAAACAAGAAAAGGGTTAACACAATAAAACAGGGACTACAAATAATGACATAGACAGCAGGTACTGATCTTTTTTTCTGGGAAAAATGTAAATTAAATAAAGTTTTATGTAATTAATTCTGTTGTGTATCAATTAATGTTTAATGATCTATTCAGTGTGAACTAATCACATAAAGTTGTTTTGACTTGGCAACAAGCAACAGGAAATCATGACACATCTTGAATTGATTAACGCATTTAATCATCATGAGTCATTCATTAGTTGGGTATTACTCAATAGCACAATACGTTATTGCTACTGCTAAAGGTTGTAGTTTGATGATGTTGTGTAGCAGTGTGGGAACATGGGATTTGTTTACTTCATTGTTAATTTCATTGTTAAACAGCAGATTAATATCTATCTGACTGACTCAGGCGGAAATGTTCATGGGAGAAGTAATGAATTATAATATATTGTTGTTAAGTTTAGTCACATTTGAACACTTTTGTCTCCACTCTTTGGCTTATCATCTCCTGTTACCAAAGACATTACTAACGGATGAGCTCATGACACCCACTGTTACGTTAAATTAATATGTTTCTCTGGGCTTAATGAGCATCAATCTATTCGTTTATGATTTGTATCCATATTGACAGGTTTTACCTTTTATTTAAACTGTTTTAGAAAATTGTATTTCATACTCCAATGACATATTTTTGGTGCAGTACCAGCATGGGAAAAGTATGAATTTGGACCTGAAAATATCTTTCCGTTCTATGCTGGTTGCAGATCATTGAGGACTGACAAGTGAGTTTGAATTTTCCAAACGATTCCTTGTAGGCGTGAGGTAATGTTCCTGTAGTAATTTAAGGTCATGTCAGACTGCCGCAGTGATACATTTATGTGTCCCTATGCAGCCATTTTATAATGTATGTGTCAACTTGAATTGTGTGAGTGTGTGTGTCCAGCACAGAGAAACACAACCCATCAAAAAAAGGGAATGTTTAGCATTTAGCAGCACACGGGTTGATCTGTGAGTCAAGAGTTCACACACAGCCAAATGAAGGTCATTAATATTTATCTTACTGTGGACTAATTTAATGCTAATTCTTTCAGATACAATGTTTGTGTTTCTGTGATTCTTTGTGTTTGTTCAGTCCTGCCATCTTTTGATCGCTCCTCTCTTCCTGTCCTCCTTCACTTTATCCTCTTCTGTCTTTTGTTCCAGTGTATCCTTGTGAGTCATCTGAATCAGAGATGATGGTCTCTTTCTTTCCCTCTCTCACTGCATTATTGATCAGAGCAATCTAAGCAGACTCAACCTCGAGACGGTATAACACACACACACACACACACACACATGTGCGCTCAGAGTATTCTAGATCACCTCTTCTACCCCCAGTCCTGATCCCTGTTAGATAAGACCATTAACTGAGCCAAGAAGAGCTAAAAAAGTGTAAAAGGCTGTCTGTGTACAATACATAGTAACACCATCCCACCATTTCATATGTGTGTAGGTGTGTAGATAGGATGTGCATGTGTGTGTACATGTTAGTGGAAGCTATATCTGACTGATGTCTATAATTCAACACTAGATTACATCCAGGTCTGCTTCAAATGTCTGTAGGGGAGAAAATCCATTTTATTTGTCCTCGGCTGTAATGAAGTGGTTGGAAGTGTTTTTATTTCAGAAAACAACAGTGCAGCAATTTGCTGTTATGCTGTTAGGTATAAACATTGCTATATTTTGTATTTCTTTTTTCCATTCTTTTGTGTTATTCTTTGTTTCTCCAGTGATGGGGACAACATTTCTATTAGTAAACCTGTTAGCCTAGCAAAATGAAAACTTTTTATGGACATTTATTTGTCCAATCCAAACTATTTGTATTTAAAAAACAAGGAACACGCTAACGAACCAGTCAAAATACTGTGTAAAAGTGCATTATTGTTAGCTTTAAAGCTGTAATTCAAGCATACACTGTATCAAGCCCTCAACTGCTGCACAAGTTAAGAGCAAACAACCCCCTAATATTACAGCAGTAATGACAGTATGCATGAATAAATGGCTGTTCTCTCAAAATATACCAGGAATTGATATGTAACATTAGTGGAAAACATATATTAGATACAGTTTATACAGGCGACACATCACTCATAACAAACTGCATTGACTGGTCAACAGAAGTGTCTGACAGAACAGAGAAACTTTATTGATCTGATCTGATCTGAACAGTCACAAAGCTTGTCTGCTGTTGTCTCCAAACTGTTCCTGGTCATCAGTTATCACCAACTCTTAAGTAATAGTTTGGTCTGCAGAGTTTACAGTGTGTTTGAGGGAATATTTGTATTGTTTGAGCTCCACAAATGATAATATTTTTACCTCAACCTCATAAATGAAAATCTGAGGCCTTTTTGTTAAACTGACATTTTCAAGGCCAGTGATAAACATTCTTTCTTTTGCATTTTAGTGAACCTACCCTTTAGTACTTACAGTCAGGTAAACATAAGGATATGATAAAATAAATAATAGTTGTTATTCTGTCAGAGCACCGACAAATACGTTGTGTGCGCAGTCCAAGTTTTGCAGCTGTGAGTCACAATTTAGATGCAATAGTAGCCTTTCACACTGTACTTTCTTAGTCAGAATGGAGCTATGGATGAACATAACTGCTTGCAGTGTGAACACACCATAACTGTGCGTGTGTGTGTGTATGTGTGTTATTAACTGCAGTAATGCTTCCTTATTTCAAGCAAAAGCGGAGGGACTATTGCCAGTGTGGTGGGAGGTGGCTGGTTTCAGGAACAATATAATCACAGATGTCCTGCCCAGCTCTGCTTTTTAATCAAAACCTATCAAAAATACATTAGTCTCACAATCACACACACACACACACATGCATGTGATCGGCGCAAACACACACACACGCACACGCACACACATATGGTCACAGTTGCAAATTTAACAAGGCATCAGGATCAGAGTTGCACCTAAAATGACATTTTTCTGGGTGCTTATGCTCAATTTTACACATTTCACTGTGCCAGACTATCAGCTTAGTTATCACACATCTTTATGACCAAAGATTCCATTAACCTCATCACTGAAAGATAATGAATAATTGATGACTTATTGAATTGTTTTTAATAAATTAATAAAGAATGTGTCATAATAAGACTGCACAGTAATGGAGACATCAAAGATAACAAAGTCCTCAGAGTGGAACTGTGGCGACAAGATAATGATATTACTGTGATAATACGTCTCAAAATCAACACTGACATGCAGATAATAGCACAAACATGGGCACTGAAGGTCAGAGTAGTAGAACAAAACACACAGAGGAAGCAAGAAAAATGACATTTGGCCACAAAGGCTATCTGAACCTGCAGGGGTGTGTGATATCAACTTAAGGTCACAGTGCCTCAGTGAATGTTTCAGGTCACAGATGGGGAGGTGTAGACATTTATCTCTACTTTGGTATCATTAAAAGGCAAAAACCCGATTGTTCGATAAAAAAATAGCTTATAAAATGTTATAAGACCATAACTTGGCTTTGTCTTTGTACATGCAGCAGCCAATAAAGTAATAATTTCCTGAAAATACTGTTTAATGTCACCCGAAAATGACATAAAATATGCACTTACCCTCATAAAAAATGTAATAAAATGCCCTGATTGATATTGTAATATCATTTTCTGCAGCTTTTATCATCTTCTGGCTGACAGGCTTTGCACAGGGATCAGTCAGCGTGGGTATGAGCGGGTTCACTTGCCACTGATAGGGATTTGAGTTCAAGGTGTCTTTGCCCAAAAACAACAGCTTGACGACAACTTGCCATCTGCTGTAAATGTCAAAATGTACATGAAGGCGAGAGTTTTCATTCCCAACCTTGAAATCAGTGTTGAATGTGAGTGTTTCAGTCAAACATGACACTGTATAATCAAGTGTGTCTACTTTCAAACAATAGTGCATTCACTGTCAATAATAATACATGTAAAAATGGTGTAAGAGTATCAGTCATTACATTTTATTGGGTAAGTTATTCCATTATTTGCTTTTCTTATGTCTGATCAGAGTAAGTTCAATTTTATTGTACATTATTTGGAAATGTTACATTTTAAGGATTATATTACATTACTTGGTGCTATTATGCATCTGCATCTTATAATATAAATCATCTGTGATTCACTCCAGCAGTGAAAAGGTGGCTGAAAAATGGACTTTGTGCGTGATCTTCACCGTGTCGGCGCCTCGCTCGTGTTCATAATTCAACAAGGAGATTTTTTTTTTTTTTTTAAGTGATGATTCTCAAACCCAGACAAAAGCACAGATGAGGAGGGGGGTCGTCTTCTGCCGTGCCTTCCCTATAACTAAACCCCCCTCATCCAACCTTCCACACAATTACACCTCCCTCTCACTCCCCCTCCCCCCTCCACCATTTTTTTCCCTAATTCCCATCAGAACAGCCTCTCTTTCATCTTACTTTCATCTTTCTCCTTCGTTCTCTCATCCCATGACTTAATTCTGTTGTCATCTTCCTCTTCCTCACCTCAGACCCCTCTTCATCGCCGGTTTCATTCCCCCTCCATCATGTCTCCAGGATCATCCATCTCTCTCCTGTATTCTCTACTTTTTCAGCCCCTCTCCTGCTGTTTTCTTCCTCCTCTCTTTCTTCCTTCTTCCTTCTCTTTAGGGGGCTTTGGGATGCCAGTCCTTCTTGCTGCTGAGTGCACACACACATGCCCAAACATGAAGACAGACACAGCTCCCCAGGGTGCGTTGGACTTCGCTCTGTCACGCTGTGGCACCGATCTGCTCACCAAGGTGAGGGGGTGTCTGTCCGTGTTTCATCACTCTGCCCACTCAGCTGAGAGGGTGAAGTTCTGGTTATCTGGCAACCCACTACTACCTTGGGTTGCCAGTTTGGGTGTGGTCATCACTATCAGTCTTGAGACTGAGTTCAGGGGTACGAGATAATTAAATTTACCCACACAGCAGTGAAAAATGAATATAAAAGAACTATTCCAGGAAGAAAGTGACTTACTATGATATCTTTAAGTCCAACAAGTACAAAGCTGTAGTACTTCAGTCAGTCAGTCTCAGCTGTAAGATGGTTTTGGTGTACAAAAGAACAATGAGATGTGTTTCAGGGAAAGCCAGAGGGGTTTGTTGGTCTCTGAGCTCTCTCGCCCTCCTCAGAGACCCTCTTACACTCCGCACACTAAGCTTCATGTGATCTCCTGTGAATGGTGATGCTATTTTCAGAGAAAACTGATTGGTCTGATTGGTCAGTAGGCGGTTGTTTGATATCTGCGGATCTTTTATCTTAAAAATAACCTGCTGCTAAGCAGGTTAGGGGTCTATAATAAGTAACAGTGGCAGTGTAACCAGGTTAGAGGTTTTAATCCTCAAAAAAACAAACAAACCCAAGTTAAACTTGACATTTTCTCTCTATCACGATTTCTTCTTGATAGTAAGGTGTCTGGTGGTTTCCCTGTCTGTTTGTCTGTCCCAGCATTCCCTGGCTGACACACCTGATCACCCTCACACTCAGCTGCCGCAGTATTGACCTCAGCTTCCCTCCCAGCCTCTGTCACTCACAGTGGCTGCTGCACTCAAGCCAGAACTTTAAACTCTGTGCTCCTTGTGCTTTAACTGTTTCTCTTAGTGTTTCCTAATCTGCAATCATCTCCTTGCCTGCCCACTCTCCACCATCAAAACCAGCCACTGGATCATCCTCATCCTCCTCTCAGCAAAGACTGCTCTCTGCCCTCCCCTCCTTCACCTCCACCCTGAGCCCACTACTCCCAGATCACCATCAGCCATCATTCAGCTTCCACATCTCAGTTTAAATTGAAGTCTTTTGAAGTTTCCTCCGTCTGTGTGCTGCATTCAAGTCCACTTGCAACTGAACATACCACCATGTGATAACATGAAACCAAATGTTAACGCAAGATCACTCAAGTCACTGGGATTCATTCTTTTGGACCATGAATATCTGAACATAATATCGGGACAATTCATTCAATAGTTGTTTAGATACTTTAGCTTGAACCAAAGCAGCAAATCAGCGTTGATTTTTTGCTAACATGGCTTAAAACGCCCCATGATACTTCGACGGGTCATATTACATTGTTTTAGAAAACAAGACTGGATTAAAAACCTCATATATGGCTGGCCTCAGTAGTATTTGTTTAAGTGTACCGAAACAACGGATTACATGACATGCTTGTCTATAAAAAACATTATAAGGAAGCTACAGTTGCTGTCCACTCACATCTTGGGATATTTGATTTGTAATTATAACCTCTGTAATTGTGTGTTAACCCCTCAGCTCTTTCATCTCTTTCTATGCCGATGCCGATGTTTTCTTGTGAGTCACTCTGTATTGAATGTTTTATCAGACGGGTTTTTGAGATCCTTTTACTCTGCAGCCTCCCTCATGGCTGCTCTTCTCAGAGCTGAAGTCTAAAGTAACCAGACATTTTACTTTGGATTGACCTAACTGCATCAAAGCTTTACTGCTGCAATGGTAAATGACATCCAGGTCAGATGTTGCTTTGGCTGCATTAAAAAGAAGGAAAAGATGCATTAAGAACAAAAAATGGAGTCACTTTATTGCTTTTAAGTAATTTCACAACCTACAAACATAAAAACCAACTAGGGAGCGTTTCTGCTCAGCCTGCATAAATGTGGTCCTACAAGTACAAAGCTGTGATGAGGGCAAGCTCCGCCCACTAACAATTAATGCTTTGAGGTGGAGGGGAGTTGGCTGATGTTCTCCTATCTTATTAGACGCATAATTTAATTAATATCAAACTATATCAGTAATTAATAGCTGTAAATTTGATAACTCAGGATAGCTTGTGTTGTGTGTTGTGTCCCCACCATGGCATAATTTAAAGCAGCTGGCACCTGCTAATTTTAAAAGTGCAACAGCCAGGAGACACTCAACCATCTGACCAATAGCACAACGTCATTACACAGCTACTCAAACACCATTTGTAGTGTTAGCTACCTTGGCACAGCTACTGGCAGTTTTCATTGGGATTACAGGACATCTAGGTCCAGATCCAGAAGCTGGTCTTTGTTGGTGATCTGAACTTTTATGAAACTCTTGAACTTCACCTCATCAGTTCTTGTCTACTAAGAGATTAAGAAGATTACCATTTTTCATACCAAGTCAAGAGAAACTCTTGAGTCAAGTCAAAGTCAAACTTTAATCTGCACTGCAACAAAACAAGACAACCGGTGAAAAGTGGATGGGGATTAACATTACTGATTATTAAAGTTCAAATGAAACCCATTTGTTTTCAGCTTCAGCCTCAATGGTTTGCACTTTGGCAAATCTGCATCATGGAAAACTGTGACTACTAGCTGAGCTACTAATTATCACCTTATCTGAAAAATATAGCTTTGTTTATATCTCTAGTACTTAAGACAGTAAATGACATTTATCCTGAATGATCTCATCTGAAACACGAGGTATGCCTCATCATATTGAAATGCCCCCCTCCTCACACCGCACGATGGTTAGCCGGCCTCCCCTCATGCAAAAGGTGTGAGTGTCGCTGCAAAGCCAGTCTTTAAGTGTTTGCTTGTTTTTTTTTTTTTCATTACTGACAGATTTTGGCTTCACAAAACACACCATCCTGTAAAAAGCTGTACAGAAAGCGATGCCGGCTCTATTGAAAACACCCCTGCCAATGAAAAGACATTTAAGTCCTGCCACTTTAGCCTTTATTCAGTAAAGTGCTCCCAATCCCACCCTCATTAGGGATGACAGATTGCCTCTTACTTATTGTCTCCAGGATAATAACTCTTAAATTATCAAGGATCCTAAATTGCACTTCCTCAGTACTTAATTTTTTTCAGCCGTTCACCATGAACAATACAAAATCATTGCTTGTGTTGTTTTTGCCTCATTCCCCCATCTCCCACCAAAGTCAACAGTGTTTTTCCAGCCTTTACTTTCATTATTGTCTTTTTGTTCAGGCACCACTTAGGACGCCGCTCACTGATTATGGCCTCTCAGTTTCCATAGTGACGCTGAAATGAATTATGGGCATAAATGAGACAAAAGGAAGAAGAAAGCAAGGATGATACTTCAGTCCTACTCGGCCCTCTTCTTCTAAATGCTCTCTTCAGCCTCATCGGTGACACACTCCATCTTTCTTCACTGATTTGGCCTGCTGAGGTTTTTCCATACACACAGAGGACGTGCTTACATCATATCCATCAACCTATGCAATTAATCTTGTTTGTTTTCTTTATTTATACATTTTTGTGTGTGTAGCATTAATTAAGAAAGGAACGTGGTAATGCAGTCAGAAAAAAACATGTTTTTCAAATCAATAAGAGCTCAGTTTCTCTGCAGTTTCTAATCATTTTAGTAACAATGATGTAATAAGATGCAATAAAGGCCTGTAAAAGTAGTTCAGTGCAAATGCTCTAAAGATAACAGAGAGCAATATTTGCAAAATATTATCTCCTCTTTAAACATACTAATCCAATTTCAGGGTGTTTTGGACAAAACACTGTATCATACAATTTCGACTCATCTTCAATTTATTTCAGAACATTTGCTGACAACAAGGTCATGAGGACTTGAATATATAATTTTCTATAACTTTCTATTATTTTACTACTATTTTACTATATTTTCAACTTTAAAAAATATTTATGGATATGTTCACATATTAAAGTACAATATATTGAAATATTGAAAGGATATGCAGGCTGAAATTATGTAACAGTACAGTAAAAAAAAATATTAATTAAGTCATGAATAAGGTAGAAGTTAAAATTATTTACCCAGTTCATCACCATTACTTTGCAATGGTTAGTTTTTAAATTATCATGGCTAAGTTTTACCCACAAGTACCCAAATCATTGCCATGTTCATTATTATTATTATTATTATTATAGATATATAGATATTTTTATATATATAAATGGTATCAGTCATATTCATCTTTGATTTTGTTTTAACATAATATGAAGACTGTATTTTTCAGTGGGCTTATATGGGCTTTCTTGCAGTAGAAGGCAATGTCCTGCTCTCAGGCCACAGGAGTGCACATCACTGTAACAGAAAGTGCTAAGTGGAAGACGGCAATTTAAAGTGAGGGAGTCTGTAACAGTAATAATGTCAGATATGAGAACATATTGTTCTTTTGGTTTGACTCTTAATGAGGAACAAGTAAGCTCAGTTTGTTCTTGCCTGTCTTTGCGCATAACGAGGGAACATAAAGAGCAGTGAAGGCATCACCTGTCACACAACAGCCACAGCATCTAATCTAGTGTATAATTTATGCACCAGGCAATACTTTCTAAACCAAGACACCACACTGTGACAATGATAATCATTTACTGACATTGCTGATCTTGTCCTCTGCACAAAGCTCCTGGACCTCAATGTCACTTCAAGTTGCAGACATTTTAAGTTCCTTTTTTTTTCTTTTTCTTTTTCCTTTTCCTTTTATCTGCTAAATGCTACTAGCTGCTTTTAAATCTCCAGCCAGTGAGTTATACCCTATACATGGACAAGATGTTGCCCCAATATTAAACACACGTTGATTCATTGCTGTTACCTGCCTTACCAGCAATGACCCCCACTCCCTCTTTGTTATTATTACACAGAACCATGAGACAATAAAGGCACATTATTCTCACCTTTAAAAACAGGGTCTGTAATCTCCAGCCGTAACCTTCCTAAACCCACAATACAACCCCAACTGATATTTGGTTTTTAATACTTGATATAATTTATAGATACTTAATGGCCTTTAAACTTCTGCTAATTCAGGCAAAGTCAGAACATGAGTTAGAATCTGTATGTCTGACCCTCTCTCCATCACCACTGAGTAAATGGGAAATCATGTCATAGGCTGACTCACATTTTGGGTGTCAGAGTCGTACACACTGACAGTGACAGTGTCCACTCAGGTTGCTTCTGCGCAGAGATGATGTCACCACATCAGTGAACAGTTTTTTTAGGGCTGAGAGCAAAAGTGGACCATGAAAAGTGGGATGGTTTGGCAAATGGGGGATGATTTTGGTTTTAAGGTGGTGGATGAGGAAGGAAAAGTGTTCCCTAGTGCAGATCTTGGATTTGGGGGGGGTGGGTGAGTGTGACATATGGTGGTGGGGTGACTTCCTCAGCCAGCAGCTCTCCAACTGAGAGTGTGTGTGTCTTTGTGTGTGTTTGGTTTGTGTGCTTATGCACCATGAAAAATGCCCCCATCTGTAACCCACACTTCTGTGGAAGGGGCATATAAAGGTCACAATGGGACTGTTGCCTCTTTATATGAATGTGTCCTTTTTTTCATTGTCCCCATTCTAACAGAGCAGGTAGCAGAGCTAAAGCTCTCACTGGCTCATCACCACACCTCTATAGAAACACCTCATACTGCGAGACTTTGCCTTCAGCGGGCGTAAAAGCTGAACAATGACAGCACAGAGCGATTGTGATGTCTATTTCTTTCTATTTTTCAGCACAGTGGAGCGAGAGAGACGGCAAAAAAGCTCTAGAGATGTCTATTCTCTCCGCTTTGAGCATGGCCAAAAAATCTAAGCGTACCGAAAAAAAGGGAGGTCAGCAGTGAAAGAAGTGATAGAACCAGGACAGACAAAACAAAAGGGACAGAGAAGAAAGAGAGAAAAACCCTGAGAAAGTGTTTGTGCACCTGCAGAGTGGAACGAGCTTGGAGACAGATTAAAACACGCTTTTGGACAGAGTGAGAGGATTGCTCATTATCAAGACACACTCCTGCAAACCTCAGTCTCCTGTAGCCTCTGTCATTTTGTCTTCCTGTTCCATTGTGGTTTTGTCTCTATGTCTGCATCCTTCTTTTGCGTAATTATCATGACACACAGCAGTATGCGGTCCAGATGGACAAGCATTGCTCATCTCTCTCGTGTGTGATTTTAGTACATCTTTTATTGTATGTGTGTGTAGAGGAGATGTGTGATTCTTCATATCTGCATTTGTAACTGTTGAGCAATCTATTTGTGTTAATTCATTTGTGTAAACATTTATTTGTGATGCGTATGGATTACATTTTTAAACCTGGATACGTTTCCAAGAATTAACATTATATCAGGATGATCTGTCACTACACCTCTGCCATTGCTCATCGTAAGTGTTAAAAATGGAGGTGTAAAATAAAATATACTTTAGGTTACCCAAAGCAGCCACAGGGAGTTTTATTTAACAGGCTGTGAAATAGTCTAAATTAGTATGAAATAGTGATAACTCATTTGCTGGTGAACAGGTGACTTTCAGGTGATGTAAACATAGGCAAATGAGACCTTCAGTTTGGTTATTTCTCTCTGGTTTTTCTCAGTGCCTGTCCCTGGGTCCAACCCCCTATTACTGCACTACTGCTGCAACTTGTAGCTTTTAATGGGCAGAGTGAGTAAGTCAGATCAGGGAGTAGATCTTTCAGTCTGCTAGCAAGATTATTTTTTTCTTGCAACTGTAATAATGCTGCTTGGGAATCAACATGGGGCTGCAAAAACATTATTCCATACTTAACACTGCACTACTTCAGTTGTGACTGAAATGTTTGAAATCATTTTTTTCTTTTATCTCTTTCAGACTGGACAAACATGAGTGATGCTGTTGTCCACTGGATTAATGACTCATGGCCAATATTACGTGTCAGTCATTGAATGTTTGACCTACTTCCAGTTTTACAGTCCAAAAAAAAGCCAAGTCAAAAACTGATGGTATATTGAATGTGTTTTATGCTAATTTTATTTGGAATAGCGAGATCTAGGAAGGTCAAGTTAGCCTCAGTTAAGTTAGGTCCTAGTTATGTAATATGTTGTTTGTGCATATAGGCTAATGATCCTGGAAGCTGGTAATTTATTTAGTATTTATATGCATATAAAACATAGTCTTAAATGATTGGTATCTTATTAATTGATCAAAAAGTGGTGCACAAGCCTTCAAAATGTTTGCCGGAATTCCAAAAATAAAAACTAGGTTGAAAATTCATGGAGTGTGACTCTGAAATGAGGAAGTCTTCATCATCCATGATGTAGAGGAGTTTGAATAAGTGTAGAGAAAGATCACAGGGTGAGAAAATGAAACATGGAAAGTGAGGGCCAGCTCTTTGATTTACCTCTCATTCTCCCTCTCTGTGTCTTCTTCTCCTCCTCCTTTTCTTGCTCACTCTCCTTTACTTTGCCAGTTCAAAGCGAATCCTAAGAACCCTGCCCTCACCCGTCTGTCTGGGTTTGTTTGATCTCAAACACACACACACAAACACACACAGACTGAAAAACGTGCCCAAATATCTACCAACTCAAGGGACCACCGCTCAGAAGAACACAGAAAACACACACCAACTCAGAAAGACGCACACTGTGCATTATTCAAAGAAAACAGTAAACACAGATATTACATTATTCATAGTCCAGCGTGTCATTATGTAAGGCTTTCTCCCTGCTATCTTGCTTCTGCCTTGTCTTATGTCTCGATGTGACAGCCCATGTGCCCCGGCGAATCCTCCACCTCATGCCTTCCTGTTGCATACAAAAGCGTCATCACAATGCAGCGTGGATGCAGTGCACCGTGCGTTAATGTGCCGAGCACGTGGACTCAAGTCATCATTTCGTCCTTTACTTTTTGCTTTTTTTTTTTCCTGATGCATGTGTCTGTTTGTGTGTCTGCAAATTCATTAAACAGGAAGTTGGCTTCATAATTAATTTCCTGTCTTAACGTCATGAAGATGGATGGGGATGATTTGGTGTAACAGAGACAAATGCAACAAAGCAGATAGCAAAGGATTTGGCTTTCTTTTCCGAAATTGCCTTCCATAGATGGATCACTGTTTGGACTTCTGCGACTGATAAAAAAAGTAATTTTCTGTAGAAAATGCATCGAAACAAAGGAAACATAAACAGGCTTATGCTCTGTATTTTTAATCATGCAAAAGTTAAAAATAATACAAGCTCTTCTATTTGCTGCAGAGATTTTTTTAGTTGAAGGCTTCTGCAGAACTATTGCGTAATGTGTGACACATATCAGCTAATATGAGCATATGAAGGATGTGACACCATGTGCTCACACAGTACACATGACTCTGTCAGTGTGTGTCATCTCGCCTAAAACTAAATCTCTCCATGTGTACACTGAAAGATAACATCAGTGTGCTTTCGGTTTCTTAAACTTGTTGACCCTCATCATGTTAACACCAGGAGGCTTTAGCACAGTTAGCCTTTCTGTTCAAATACTGTTGATCCTTACATGACAACATGCATGCAAACACTAATACAGGCTTAAATACAGCAAAATGTGTGTATGCATAAGCATGACTGCAAAGCTCATTGACAAAAAAAGCAGAAACTTGCATGGACAAACACACATGCTTATACAAATACAATGCAAACACATGCATAAAAACACAATAAAACACACACTATTACTCATTTTGTCCATATGGTTTTGTTTGTGTTCTTACCCATGAAGCTTAAATAATCTTGGAAAAAAGTATTAGCTCCCAGTTGCCTTGGCATTATTTTGACAGATTCACTTGCTCTTTATTCAATCTGATTTGGATTTAACACTTAGACAGACAGATGGTGTGACCTTTAACTCCTAAAATGTCAAAAAAAAAGTCACTGAAATCAGACTACCAGTATATTGGTACCCATTTGCATTCATTTGGAGTCATATTTCTGACCACCTGACAAATATAAGGCCAATACTGACTGACAGTTTTGATAAGTTTTTTGTCTCCATCAGCTACTTGGAAAAATATTTGTCTCTTTAGCTGCTGAGTTCTCCACTATATGCGCATTATCTAGTCACAAATGATGTCTGCTGTTTGGTGTTAGGCAGATAGTGTACATCAGGGTTGAATGTTTTAATGTTGAATTCAGTTTTCTTCTATTGTTTCCCCCCAAAAAACAAGAGACAAGTGGTGTTATTGCTGTAGAATTACATGATAGGAGGAGTTGTGGGGCTATAACAGTTAGAGTTTACCAAAATAGCATCAATATGGAGCTGAAAAACTAAGCCAATTGAAAGAAAAAAACATTCTCATTTAGCCCTATAATAAAAAGCCCAAATATAAAGGAGAAATAAACAGCTGTTTACAGCCTGGTGCTAAAGTAAAGTTTGGTGTCTATAGCTACTTTTGCCGGCCATAATGGCTGTACAGAGAGTGAGCTTCAATGTAGCACACTTGTTTAAATTAAATTAAGGCTTGTAGTTATGCATAATCACTTTGAATGACAGCAGCCGTCTGTAAGATGTCAGACAGTCGTTGTTAGCGTCGTGTAACCTCCCCAACTTCACCATCATACTTCTTCCTAAACTGATGGGTGATGTCATGGTGGCTCTGTCTGCTAAAGAAAATATATTGTCTTTGGCGCTGTTACTTTGATGTACTTTAAATAATCTGACGCATCTATGATTGCAGACTTGTATCTTTAAGCACCATGGCGGTTAAAGCAGAGTTTTAATAAGTTTTATATGACATGAAAGTGACATATTGTTGCCACTATGTACTTAGTGCAGGTAGATTTAATGCACATAACCACACACTTAATGAGGGTATTGGTGGGATGTCTAACAGCATGGAGTGTGACTTAAAGACAAGGCTGAGCTATAGATCATTCAGGTGAAAGAAAGGTGATTGGATGAGTCAATCAATCACTTGACTTGACATAAATGTTATTAATTTGATGCAAATGTGACACATGACAGTCATGTCATATCATTTTGTGTCCCCTGTGCATAAAAGTAGTCCTAGTTTTTATCCTCATGTCACCACTGGAAACCTGCATATTTGATTATTACAAACACTTTTAATAATGCTGAACTAAACACACAAATTGATGAAATAAAGTTTTAATGTCAATTAAACGCTCATACACACATATGTGGCCTTCATGTCCCACCATCCAGAGGACACGGGGGTTGCAAAAACATTATCCAGCACAGCATCTACCTTTGCTTCTTCATCACCCCCTCCTCCTCCCTTTCCACCTCCTGTTCTCCCTCCTATCTCTCTCCTCCCATTTGTCCTGTTATATATGCAGCCATGCAGAGCAGCCAGTTGTGTAGGCAGAACTGCAGAGACTCACATCTTTCCTTTCCTTTTTTAGATCTCTCCATCCATCTCCCTGTGTCATCCACAGCTGAGCGGGCTTCCTCGCTGCCCTTAGCTCACTGCAGGACACGATTGCTTTGGGCCTGCGCTCTGACTGTGCTATGCCTGTTTCTGTGTGTATGACTGCATATACTGTATTGGTGTGTGTTCTTTGCCTTATTTCCACAGCACTCACCCCCCCTCTCCGTCTGTCTGACTTTGCAGATCTCTTGAAGGTTACAGGTAAGAAGTGAACCTGTCATGCCAACAATCCTCCTGGATTACTGGCATTATGTTTTTTATTGAGTGTACATGCATATTAGACCAGCACAGCTACAAACATCGTCAAGTCAAGTAAATATATTATTTAATACATCATGGATATAAATATATTTATATTTACATTGAAAAGATTATCTAATCCATCTATAGTCATGTACTCTCACTCTGTAATGCTAGTGGCTGGTAGCTATCAGCTTAGCGACCAAAGTACATGATAGATTAACCTTAGTGTAGTGAAGAGTACTGATAACACTTGTCTGTCTGTGTGCTGGGAAACAAGTGAGCCTGGATGTATATTCTGTGCTCTTCTATTCAAGGACTGGGTGGTCAGACAGGCCCCTCACTGATACTTAACACACCGTTACTCCCGATAAAGGCTAGAAAGAACATGACCTCATGGAAACCCCCTCCTCTCCCTAGTTTATGTCTCAGTTTAATATGAATGACAGGAACATATAAACTATAGAACACATATTTAACCTCTGTCTTGTTTATTCAATGAGCTGGTATCAGGGACTAGTTCTACCATGCAGTTTAACAGCAATGATGAGGAAGCTGACATTTATCATGTCACTTTGACCTTAGTTTTGTTTACATAATATCATTTATGTAACCATTATGTGAATATTTAAGACCAATTTCAACCAGCATGGAGCTAATTATCTAGCAGCTAATAAAATCTGACAGTTCCCATTTAAGCCACCTGCTTTTATCTTCTCTGCAGGGGTGGGCAGCGATGCGACAAAAGTAAGCACTGAAGTAAAACTGTAGTTTTATATAAAAAAAGAATTTAGTTTTTTCATGTTCCTTTTTAAAATGAACCTCTATTCATGTGTATATTTTTAAACCAGTATTCTCCTGACTTCACTTCAAATGAAAAGATTTAGCATGTGTATGTGCGCATGTGTGCGAGTGTGTATGTGTGTATATGTGTGTGTGTAGCAGAGATTCTGCTATAGATGTAAGCAACTTGCAGCTGTCTGGAAGAAAAAGAAGCACCACCTGTCTTTTGACCACAATGCGATGATGGCAGAGCAAAACCAGAACAAGAGGCAGCTTTCAGGGACAACCCACATCTGGCCACATCTGGCCACATCTTCTAGACCAGAATCTGAAAAAAGACAGTTAAACAATGAAGTGCTTGTTGTGCACTGAGATCTCTTCTTTTACAAACTCTCCCTCTAACCTCTGCACCCTCATAAAACCAAGTTACACATACTATGGGTAAAAATGTAGCTAGCTAGCAAACATTAGCTAAATGAATTTTTCATGTGTAATGTTAATCTTTGATGTTATTTTAATGAAATGAATTTATCTTGTTGCTATAGTTGTCTGTGGGGCTTTTCAATTAAAAATGATAAATTAATAATAATTAACTATATATAACATCAAACTGGAAAGTAACTTATTTGAGGTTTCTCAAATGAAAGTTTTCACCTGTACTTGAGTCACATATTATAGAAATAATGTATTTTCAATGGAGTATTGATTTTGATTACTGTACTCGCTAATGTCCCTCTGAAATCAAGGACCTGCTATTGTAAAATCACTCAGAATTCCAAATCAGAGATCTGCCAGTGTTACTGTAAGATGTGTGTATTAAAGAGTAAAAGAACAGAAAGCTTAACAATATCAACAATAAGCAAATGAAAGGTAATCCCTGTGTGCATACGATTATCAGCCTGATACAGATCCTATAAAACTGTGACTCCAGAAGAAAATTCTAAAGGTCAATAGTTTATAAAGACTCACTAGCCTCTCTCATCAACGTGTCCACCTAAATTTGATTATTTAATTCGTAATCTGACTTTATCTCTGCTTGGGATACTCACGTCTCATGCTCTCTGTAACTGCAGGCCCATCTGCTCATTCAGGGTCCAGTCATGGCTAAAACTGTGCGAGTGCAGCAGGGAGGGTGCAGGGTTGGCAGGGCTGCAGCCAGTCAGCATCCTCTGTGGAGATTCCTAGTCCTGCAGTCTGTGGATAATTGGTGCAAGCCCCGGCTGCATGACCAGGGTCATGTGCTGCTTTGTGTCCAGAGAAAATGAGACGGGGGAGAGAGGGACAGGAAGGATATAATTGAGTCATTAGTGTTTTACTGTACGTGTCAGAACATGATGAACGGAGGCGCAGATGGAAAAACAGAGAGAGAAAAACACAGAGAGGTTGATGGGATTTTGTCCACGATGAGGCAGTGTTGCGTACAAGAAATGCAAACAAATGTACTTTCTGAGATGCTTATGGTTACCACGGCAACCTCCAAGTGACATACTGCTTTGAAACACTGTATTGGGGCATCTTGCTTTATTCTGTTCCTTCCCATGCCTGCATAATAAAGGAGCTTGATGTTTCTTGGCTTCTTCTGTCATATGGACATCAAATGTATGTGTGTGTGTGTGTGTGTGTGTGTGTGAGAGAGAGAGAGAGAGAGAGAGAGAGTGTGTGTGTGTGCAGTGTTTTACATTTGTCATGGAGGAACATGATAAAAAAGACAGAGATGAGAACGAAGCCAGCAGGGCGAGACAGGAGCCTCCGGAGAGATGGAAGAGATTGATAGATGTGACGTTATCTAAATGGACAGAGATGGAGAGATGTTTTTTTAGTCTTGAGAAGAGAAAGAGGGAGACAAAAGAGGCGAGAAATAAAAATCTTTACCTTCTCAAGGTTTTACTGACAGCCAGGTCTGGGTAAAGAGCAGTGAAACAAATGAGTGAATGACAAAAAAGGGGAGGAAGCTGAGACGTGGGGGAAGGTGGAGGAGGAGAAGACAGAAGGAGGGTTCATGATCCATCTTCTAGCACCTGACATCAGATCAATACTCGCTGAACCACGGCAAAACGCCTGCATCTCTCTGCATCGCTCTCTTTTTCCTGCGTGCTCTCTATCTTGATCTCTCAGCCTCATTCATCTCTTCCCTCTATCTTCGTGTTTTCCCCTGTGCGAGTCCCCGTGACCTTCTTTACATCGTTTCTTCCAAACCGACGGGCAGGATGCTACACTCGATATAACATGGGATTTTGAGGGCTGATAGTAATGTCAATGCTGCACCAAAGCTGCAGGTACTGGAGCGAGTCCTGTTACACTGATGTTTAAAATGTGCGCTCCTTTTAATTTGATCTATCTTTGACACATAATTTTGTACTTTCCTTACAAATCTGTTGAAGAAAATCATATCTTTACTTCAACTATGTGTTGGACAACAGCCATTAGGTGATATGACTTTTACCTAAAGCCTCATAAAGTATTGATTAACAGTATCATTCTAAACTGAAAATACAAGGTAGCAAAATACATATCTCTCCAACTTAAACTGCATTTAAACTACAAACTGTTAAAAAGGCTTAAAAAAGGCTTAAAAAAGCCTTTTTGTGCTTAAAGCTTGAACAACTCACATAAACAAATATTATCTTAAATATTACTGTACAGTGAAAAAACCCTGTACTGATCATATTAATCTGAATTCCAATTTCTTCTCTTTTTAATCCTATTTTTCCCATATTCAGTAATATTTAAGAAAAAAAATCTTGCAGCTAATCTTTCTCATTAGTAATGGCTATTTATATCATAAAGGCAATGCAAAGCTGTGCAAATAATGGTTTAATACTAAGCAAGACAAGATGAAAAATACATTATTATCTGCATATCCTATAGATGTGTTTACCTGTATACTCTATCTTCATTTATTAGCAAAGCTCAGGCTTAGAATTGATGTTAACATAATGCTAACCTCAACTTGATGCCTCAGCTAGTGTCTGACTTAAAAATGCCATTAACAATAAAGCCGTATAGGGTACAGTCAGCTATAACGTTCTATTTACCTTTCAGAATTATGCTAACATGGAAGAAAAATCTCAATTTTGATGGTCCGATAAAGTCTAACACTGTGTTTTAATATTATTTTGAAAATGCAAAGAGCTGCTCGCTCCCCCAGTGTGGCTGCCAGAGGAAGTTTACATCACATCTACACACATCTACATCTACACATCTCACATTTACATTTCTATAATGAGCTGTAAATGACCCACAGCTCATATCAGACGCAAATTGGCTTGTGTGAGTCTGTTTTCTAATCCATCATATCACATGTTTCCACATCTTGACAAGAGAGATAGAAAGTGAATGGAGAGGAGAGGAGGGCAGATGAGTCAGAGCACATACGAGGGCATGAGGAAATAGGCAGTTGCGTCTTATGTCATTTCATAAGGCAGCAGATGCGCCATCAAATTCAATTAACAGCTTAGCCTCCACCAAATGACACTGGCTAAGCCCGCGCTAAAATGACATCAGGGAATATGGAAGGCTTTTTTCTATTTTTTCCACAGAAATCCCTGTAATGTTTTCACTCATCCCGGACTGACACAGGCTTCCGCTCCCTGCCACTCACATCATACTGGTGTAATGGACTGGCAAGAATTGATTATGAAACCCAATAGTAACAGATCATTTGATTACTTGTGGCAAAACCCCCCAGAAAACACAATTATTTCTAACACATGGGAGGCACCCCCGGACCTGCTAACCTAATGAAAGATAATCAGTTAATAATCAGTATCTTACAAATTGTATTGAAACTGATGAATCTAATTTTAATTCCATTTACCAAACTGGAATCAATGTGGTGTCTCAACGATCGTACTTCGACCAATCACCTTCTGATTCCCATCTCCAATAGATCTAGGCAGTCGAAGAGTTAAAGGTTAGCATTTGATCTGCTTATTGGTAGCTATGTCTGAAATTCCATGTGAAAAAAATATAAATCACTAAAACATATATTCATACAAAGTATTACAGTATTTCAAACTGCAGACAACTCAAAGAGAGTTCAGTGACAGCCGTCTGTTATTTGACAGCTGTGAACTCCTCATAGCCACCATTTCTATCAGTGGAAAAAAATCAACAGTAATGTTCACATATGTACAGACAGCAGCTGCAGATGATTCACAGAGATTATTTTTCAAGCTACAAGAAGCATTGAATTGCTGGATGTATTATATTCAGGACAGTTCACAATTTTCCATGTTTCATTTCATACGCGTTTGTATGATCCATGTTTCTACAAATTTGATACGACACAAGCTACAGCTGATAGATTCCAAGCAGAAAAATGAAGGTGCTCTCTTTTCCATAAACAACACAGATAGAGAAGGACTGAGGTCTGATAGTGGCACCAGTTTTGCCTGTCTGATCTTTCCCATTCACCATCCCTCCCATCCTTATCTGTTTTTCTGTCTGACCTCCAGAGAGAGACAAAAAAATCAGTCTCAATTTCAACAAGAGACTTGGAAAAAAAACCCTCAGCTTCAAAAGTTCAATTAGTATGTATCATCATTTTGAGATGCTTTGACCTAATAAGTGAAGCCGCAGTGCTCTCTGAAGGCCTTACAGGAGAAAAAACGAGCTGCACTTGCACATTTAAACCAGAGAAACACTTGATGAAGAAAAATTAGCATTGATCAGTGATGCGTACATTTTTATTTACATAATCACAGTAAATTATGTCAATTAAGAAATTGAACCGGACTCTAAGAAAAAAATATGCAGTGTAAGAGTTTATTATTGCATTTTCTAATCAAATTGAACCAGCTTAATATGAACAGATGAGAAGATTTGATTGGACAGTCAGCATATAAGACGTCAGAGGCTGTAACTGTGAGAGGTGGGGGATGGAACCAGAGGAGGAAAAGTGAACCATGCAACAGCTCTGCTAGACTGAAGAGGGGGAATTGCGTTCAGTGACAGGATGGGGTCAAAGGTCAGTGTGACAATGTCACTGCGACCCCCCGCGCAATGTCTTAGGAATGCTGAGGAGGGGGCTGTGAGTGTGTCTCAGGGGAAAAGAAGACAGGGAGGGGGCAGACGGTTAAAGACGGCACGGATGCATCTCCCATCCTTACCTGTTAACATCACAGTGCACTGAAGTGGATGGTGGTCTTCCAGTTAGTCTCATACTGTCTCTACAACAATGAAACATTAAAACATAATCTCACAAAGCACAATTTGGAATACACCTGTGATTTTTTTAGTGCCAACAACTACTCAGATGCTCCAATTTATTCAATTTTGATCCTGAACAAACAGTTCATAGATTTGAACCAGTTCAAACTCTTAGACCCAGAATCGATGAATCGATGGGTCACTAACATATCATTTGTTTTGACTGCACCCATTATTCTAAAACTTAAACAGTTCAGAAATGTCCAAGTGTCCAACAGCCTGTTAAAATCCTCAGAAAAATACACACTGTCCCTGTAGTTGTTCGTCCAGTGACAACTGGCTCTGTCCGTGGTGCTGAATTGGTGGGGACTTTGCACTTAACAGCCATCTCTCTGGCTTCACACCATACAACAGACCCTCACCGTAACCCCAGCCATAACCCCAACCTTACAGTGTTAACAGAGTGCGTATTTTTGGGACAGCGGGCCTTAGAAGTAGTGGGCTTTTGTTGTCAGAATAACAGGCTGTCAGACAAATGGGTTTTTCGGTCCAACAGGACATTTTTCTAAACGTTGTGGTTTCACAACCATGGCCGCCTCTGCTTAACTTGAGTGACAAGTTAACATTACTGTAAGGCAGCCAGTGAACAGCACTACCTTTTTCTTTGATTTTTTCCATCACTGCTTGCAAAATACTTCTTCACTTTATTTTCAGATGGTTTGAGTCACAATTGTCCATCCGGCACAGCTATTTTGTTTCCTCAATTTGATGTTTGCAAAGAGAACAACAATACCCTGCAGAACACACACGGTCAGGTCAGGACAGTGTGCTAACATGCTTTTTATATGTTTTTATATGCAAATTTTATATGTAAACACATCATTACAAGTTTTGTATGTAGTTTTTTCTTATTTTCAACCCTCACACATGTACAGAGGAGATGAGTTTTACTTGCTTTCATCAAGCAAATCTCTTTCTTGTCCTCTGGATCTTGACATTAGATGGCATTTTTGTTAGAAATGACAATTTTTCCCATTTCGTTGTCATGTCAAGTATGTCAGCTCATTCATTTGTCTCTCTAACTCACATTTCACTTGAACATGAGTCATGAAAAACAAAAACATAAGCCACATGTAGACACACACACACACACACACACACTCACGCACACACACTTTCACTCACATGCCTCCTGCCTGTATTATTCCTCCATTTACTGAATAATGCATGAGTTGTCTGCTAGTGTGTTACCCTGACAGATGCTCTCTTCTGTCACTCATCCAGCACTTGAATGCCCCCCTCCCCCACAACACCACTCCCTAAACATGGACACACATCCTGTCTAGAGGTCACATAAGGGCATGGTGGGGACTGTAACATGCTTTTGTACAAAACAAATGCTTGTCCCATTCAGTCCCACACAAATTTCCCGGCTGCTTTTCCAGCACAGTGAGGACAGCTGAGGACAGGTGTAAAGGCTTTATTAAGTGGATATTGTTCGCACAAAGCAGAGGAAAGAATGAGAGGGAGAGATGCCATCACGCTGCCAACCAGCCTCTCCTTTAAGTCTGCATCAGTGGAACTGATCAGAGCTGCAGAAATCAAAATGAGAGGCTGGAATGAGAGGCTTTTTTGGAAATAAGAAATCTGCTGGCGGTGAACACAGCCGTGTAATTTCCTTTCCTGACTCTCGGAGGCTCCTATCATTGCCATTGATCTAATGTGTCTGGGGGGATCTCTCTGTCTCTGGTCTGTCTGGGAAGAGAAACCAAAGGAGGAGAGTGGAGGAGGGTGGGAGGGTGGGGAGGGGAAGGAGAAGAAGAAGAGAAGGAGGAGGAGGTGGCGGCTGCACAGAAGATGAAAGGGACCGGCGGAGAAAGTGAATAAACGGCAGACTTGAAAAGAGGGGATGGAACAGAGGTGGGAGAGGGGAGAGGGGATCCCCGAACGCATGGGTGAGAGAAGGTGAATGCTTCCTCCGCTGTACACCCTGCATGTAAATCTCTTCTTCTACACTTCTTGTTTTAAACCTGAGCCTTGGTCCTCCAACCCCGATGACTTACCCTGCGGCGAGTACATAATGAATGTTACTCCCGCTCTCTGTGGACCACAGTACGTTGCAGGCCAATTTATTCCTGGTGAGCACAAGGGCAAAGGAGTCACACAGCCGATACGCAGCAAAGCAGCTCTCAGGTCCGGGCGTCCCATTAGGTGTGCACCCAGTCAGTGTTCTCTCGCCCACCACACACTGCAGCGTGAGAAAATTAGCTCGAACAAGTGTGTCTGACAAAAATAAAGGGCTGATTCACACAAGCAATCACTGTTGCCCTCTCAGTCTCCTCCTGTTATTCTCATCTCATAACAGATTAGCTGCATTAGCAACGCCGGCGAAGGAAAGGATGGCAATTTGTACGGCTTGGATCGATGTCTGCAAGGATAATTAGTGCAAAAGCATTTTATATTGATATACTGCTGCGAATAAGGCATGCTGGATAAAAAATACCGTCTCAGCGACATCAGTTAGACACATTCACTTCTGCACAGTGTAGCCACCGCTCTTCGCTGAGTTAGTGCCTCCCCCATATTTGCTGATCAGTGATCTTCCCATTAATTACCCACATAAAACATTAAGCAGAACTAAATCCAATAAATGGGACTGAAACTCTAAGTCCAAATGTCACCTATGAAAACTACCAACCTCAGTATTCCAGTGTATAATCACCAAGCCTCAGGTTGCTGGAGCTTTCGTTATCATACAAGACAGTTATATTTAAAAATGTAATTTTAAATTTACAGATTTGTTCTTTGTCTCTTTTTTTCCTTTTAGCTTCAAATTTTAACTTGTTAACTACTTTTCCATGTCATTATACATGTATTTTAAATGCTAAAAATTAAATGACTTTGACATTTATTTTCAAATATATATCACATTGAATTACACTTGTAAATGGTAATTAATTACATTGTTATCTTAATGGTAATTATTATCTTTGTTTTTCAGAATTCCCCAAAAAGAGAGAAAAGTTGTCCTCAGGTTTAACAGAAACCTATTAATATTCTTTGGTAACTTTGGGGCAGAAGTCAACAACAAGCTCAATATTCCATAAATATGAGATATATTATTCTCTTACTTACATGTTATGACTAACATACAAGCAAAACTGCCTATTAGTATGTGCAGCATTAGCATGTTTGTGGGGACCCAAAGATCACTAAATATTTACTTTCCTTTAAGTGTGTTATTTGTTTTCACACCTAAAAGAACATGCTTTGATTATTAGCTTGTTAGATGCTCCATTATGCTTAGTAGCTGCCAAGTGGTGATGGGAGGGCAGTGTGCAGTTTGGTTGTTCAGCACACTTTTGCCTCAAAAAGCTCCCTGTTGTTGAAAGTGAGGTCGATAAGAGCTGTTAAACTCAGAGACATAATAAGAGAGATGACAAATCACTGACAAGTACGACACATATCTCACCTGTTCTCCCAATGTAACCATTTGCAAATAAACTCTGTTTAGCAACAACAGTTAAACAAAGGTTCCAAAGTCCATGTAGTATTATCTTCTATACAACCATGGTTTCACATCACATCTGTGCTTTATTAACTGAGCCTTTCAAGGATGCTCCTTCAACACCCACTCATGACCCTATTACTTGTTAGTACTGTACCTGTTTACCCATGGAAGTCACAAACAGTTTTTTTGAGGGGCAGTTCACATTTTTCATGTGTTCCTGTCTTTTGTTGCCCCTGTACCAAACTTGCAAATATGAAAAAAATCAATGAAGTAGTTGAGATAAAACATCTACCATATTGCCCTGTTTTCTATTGAGTTTATGTCAAAAAGCTCTTTTTGTGTAATGTTTAAAAAAACATAAAACTATTGATCATTGCAGCTCTGAAGTGTTAATCAATACCTAAAAAATACATACAAAACTGTTGCTGCTATACTTTTTTGTGGTTCGAAACTTTAGAGCTTTTTGTGTCGTCTGGCTTCACCCCAATCAGTGATGTCACAGCAGGTATTTTGCATTTGACAGATGATGGAAAGCCCCCGCTGTGACATCACTGATTGGGGTGTGGTGGAAAGTGCTGCATGCTTGGAAGTTTGAACCCAGCAGGAGCAAGCGGCAGCAGTTTGCTGCTCTGTGTGAATCTGTGTTGAACATTTGTAATGAGGCAGACGTTAATCTAGAAATCAAGTACTTCCAAAACTTTCGGCATTAAAGTCAACATCTTTATTCAGGCCCACTTGCGCTGAGATTGATTTTTATGTGTCCCCTATGTGTTTGTACTTGGTCTCTGGTTGAATAAAGGCTAACTGAGTTAAGCTAAATAACGTCACATGTGATTTTTTTAGCCAGATGAGGGAAGTCGTGTGGATGCCAGGCCAATGTCTGCATGGTAATCACTCAGATAGGTGTGGAAAATCATCGCGATATGTTATTCTTAGAACAAAATAGCCAATTTGTCACTCCATTATGCAGACACACACTCTCTCACATACACGCTTGTATGCACACACAGAGAGGTAGTCTCTTTCAAAGCTGCTTCTGTGCCTCAGTGTACATGGTGTTGTTTGCATAGCAGAAATGAGATCATTCATGAAGCCCCCAGGGTCAAGTTTCCTCAAGAGGCGGGTGAGAGGAAAGCATGGAAGAACTGCAGCGTTCGAAGAGGCAGAGTGAGAGAGAAAGAGAGAGGGTTGGGGTTTTTATCTGGGTGATGAAGGAGGATGGAGGGTTAGTTTGTGTTTGGAGAGTAAAACATTGAAATAGATAAGAAGGAGGGAAAAAAGGGGGTTGGTAGGGAAGAAGAGATGATGCCCTGTTTTTTTTTTCAGATCCCTGTTTGAGTTGCTTAGGGGAAACGCACGCTGCAGACATGCAAGGACAGCTTGTCACCTTATCACTCAGTCTCGCCTCTTTTTTTTTACTCTTTCTCTTTCCCTCTAGCGTTCACATCTCTTTATTCCTGCTTCAATTCTTCAATCCTGTCACATCCTCACTTTCTGCGGCCAATGTAGATTTCACAAAATGCTATTTGCTGTGAACTCACAACCATCTCAAAGTCAAAGGGGACCTAAACACCCAAATAAGAGCGCCTTTTTCTAATTTGTACCTCATAGGAGCATCTTGTTCTTTTATTAAATATCAGGCCACCTCGTTTTTGAATGCTGCTCCTCAGCTATCGTGATGCACAGCACTGATGAAAACACTCATGCTAGATGTGTTTGCACTCTTAAGCCACCTACACACTCGGTTTGCAGGTCAAGCTAGAGTGCCCTTAATTAAGATGTCTAATCATTTTACCAACAATTGAAAATCCCTCTGAAAAAGCAAGAAGTATTCTTCGTCTAAGTCCTTCCCTGGCCTTGAAAAGAAAATTATAAAAGTCACTGAGTGTAACATGAGTGCCCCCTGGTGGTCACACTGAGCAGCCTGCACATGTCAGAGATGGTTTTTGATGTGTGGAATCCAGTTTCAGTCTTGTTTTTCTCAGTTTAAATCAAAGGGGTGATATATTGCAGCTTTAAGTACTTCCTTTTGAACTGTCCATGCTGAAATAACTGATGAAGTGCAAAGACACACACACACTCAGACACTTCAGTGTTCGACTCACTTCTTCAGTTTCAGTTACACCTTCATCCTCCACTTATCACAAGTCTTCCCACATGTACAGGACTTCATCTCCATATTCATTTGACTGGAATCAGCTCCACTAGACTACCCTGGGGTTACAGAGCCTCACTATCGCTGGAACTTTCTTTGAAGTGGGTAATGATATTCAGCAGACCTGGACGACACCGAATGAGAATTATAATGAAGGAGAGATTTGAGATTGGTTTGGGAATTGAAAGGAAATGTCACTATACGGCTGTGATCCAGGACATTTGGAATAGGTACGTACTTAAAAAAAAAAAGAAATGAAGAAGTGAAGAACCAGAATTCTGTGCAGGATAAACGTGGACATCTTACCTTAAACAAAAGAAGAAAAATTGTATGATGATAAAAAAACCCCAAATTAATCAGACACTAAAATCAAATAACATTTAAAAGTAGAAAAAAACAAACTTTCATGGTTCAATATATCTCTTTAGGCAGATGAGGGATTTGTTCTAATCAACAATTGGCCAACAAGACATTAAAAGAAATCATGAGATATTATGCTAAATCAAACAAGAGCGACATTGTCAATGTATGTATTATAAAGACATATTATCCAGAGATAACAGCTTAAGAAATAATTTCGTGTTATTTTTGGACCTAACCTGTGTGTACATTCATAAAACAATGATAAAAAGGACAATATATCTATCTATCTATCTATCTATCTATCTATCTATCTATCTATCTATCTATCTATCTATCTATCTATCTATCTA
>JAPZDY010000008.1:16770737-16785116 GCA_029783645.1 Ctenochaetus hawaiiensis
TTGTAAACATTTCAAACCCACATTATCTGCATTTATGTTGATTAGCAAATAGTGTTTCTTTTTTATGACTTTGTCGATGCATTGCTACATGTTTTGATATATTACATCCACCTGTGGATCAGTTTTGACCCTCTTGTAAATTTTTACAGATGTCACGGATAAAGTTATTTCTTTCTTTCTCTGCATGCTGGTTTCTAGTGTTGGTTCAATGCATGGACTTCACAAACTGAAGGATGTACATGTTTATTTGCATGCAGATCAGGAGTGAAATCTGAACACAGCTGGCCACTTTGTGCATGTGGGCATGTTTTACATGTTTTAATGCCAAATGAACACTGAAGTACTTAACTCAACTAAAATCTCTGTAGTTTTTGTTGACTGAGACTAAACTGGAAAAACAAAAATAAATTTTAAAAAAGTTTAAAATTGAATGAAAATCATGTGACAAAATTCACATAGGTCATGTCATGTAAAGTAAACTTTGCACTGGTTAAACATCTCAGTAACAGTGACTCACTAAGGTTTACTGTACTGGGCTGCTTCTGTCATTTAAAGGAAAAAAAAAAACAGGTTTCAGTTGGCTATAAACAGTTTGACTCTTGAGTTTTGTGTTTTTGTAAGGCGGCTGTATCTAAAAAAAAGTGGTTACTGACTTTACAAAAAGAGGGGGTGACTCATTTTCTGGGCTTTTCTTGGATTGTTTCAGTGTAGATTTTGAACAGCTACCTGTAACAGAAACCAAAGCAGACAAAAAAATAAAGAGGCCACTGAATTCTTGTGGGCCCCATGTGCACCGCGCACTTTAATCTTTAATGGCATGGTGATGATGGAGTACTCTTGACCTCCAGGTTTGCACACAGACACACAACCACACACACACACACACACACACATATCTTAAATCCCAGCAGCTCCTTTCCACGACTCATTCGTCGTGTCTTTTAACTTCTCAGCGTTCCTACAGATTGGTGACTTCCCCGGTTCAACTCCTCAACAATAGGCAGGTCCTACCCGGAGCTGGGGAAAGCTGGCTTGCCATTGTCCCGGCTGAAAGCTCAGTTATTCATTGCCCGTGAGTTAAAGAGCTGACCCCGGTGTAACACTGACGTAGCTGGCTTACAACACTGAGGCCCTTTGTCTGGCCCTGCCTCGTCTCTGATCACCCTGTAATGAACTGAGATCTCTGTCGAAAATTTACAGCCCTCGCCTTTCATCCCCCTCTTTGCCTTCTCTTCATTTTTAGTGCTCTTTTTCTCAACAGATAACATTTTAAAGGGTTCTCCTCCCTCTAGAGCCCCTTATACAATAACAATGCTGACAATATGAGATGGGCCATTAATTTCCTCTCAATGGATCCCAGTTGTTTTACCCTCTTCTCCTGTCTCCCGTCCTTTCTTCGGCTTGCTGTGTTTTGTTCGCCTTCTCCAGCTCTACAGGCATGGCTTTCTTCAACCTATAGGGGTCCAAGTGATGCAAACACACACACACAAACACACAGACACATGCACATGCACAAGTAGGTAAGAGTCCTAAATGAATCACCTCCTACTGTTCCTATAATGGGGAGTTAAATGCTCTAAATGCTTTACGACATTTAATCATTACCTCACAGGCAGTAGTCCCCCACCACACACACACACACACGCACACACACACTCACAGTTTGCTGCCTGAAACGCTACCCTTATCAGTGAGAAAATACATTCAGGACAAATGCAAAAATTTGACAGAATCCAAGCGCTGCCCAAACATTTTTTTTTTTTTTAGGTTTGGCTAATATCTTATTTTTGCCCCTGAAAATATTTCTTCAATCTGGAATTGGTGATGGATTTCTGTGAACTGCGGATGGGCCTGCTGTAATAAATCCTCCCCTTGAAGTGTGTGTGAATGAGAGTGCGAGTGTGTGTGTGTGTGTGTTTTTGTGTGTGTGTGTTTGTGTGTGTGTGTGATATCCCTGGGTAAATTGTTTCCTCCAGGCTTTGAGAGGTGGGCATTCAACAGCATGCCAAAAGAGCTATAGGCGATAATTAAATGATTCCACGCTTGAAAGGAGAAAGAAACAGAGACAGGGAGAGAGGGAGAGAGGGTTAGAGAGAGAGAGAGAGAGAGAGAGAGAGAGGAGAGAGAGAGCTGGACAGAGTGAGAGGTAGGGAAACAGAAACAGAGAGAGATAGATTTAGAAAGCCACAGTGTGGGAGAGTATCAAACTCTGTGGGCCAAACACACTGCAGATCCAACTCAGTGCCTGAAGCCAGCGTTCAGATAAAGAAACATCATTAATCAGCCATGTTGGAGGAGTCTAATTCAGAATGGCTCCTGTCAAACGCCAAACAAACGTGTTTAATTCCAGTGCCATATTTCCTTTTTTACCTTTATTTCTGCTGTCTCTGCAGCATGCTGCTTCAAATTACCACCACTTCATGAAATGAGAATATAAGATGCCAACAGATACCACAGCCACCGGAGCAGGTTCAATGCCTCGTTTAAAGGAAGCACAGCAACCACCGTTGAGGGAGTTCAGAATGATATTTCTTTGCCTTTTTCAATACTTTAATTTCTTTCCAGTGTTGATTTACTTCAGACTGAAACGGAACTAAAACCAATAAATGTTTGGTGATGTCATCTTTCTGAAGGAGTTTTACATTCTCCTAGTCCAAGACAAGAAAACCCTGATGATGTCATCAGTTGTAAAAAATAATGTTTATAACGTACAACACGACAAAAGAGCTTTGGTCACTGCTACTTCTTCATTATTTGACCAGAACCATCATCCCTATGTAACATTAGCCATGTGCTATTAAAGGTTAACACATCAGTTGTTGTGTTGGAGGGGAAAACAATCAGATGTGTTGTCACTAATGCACATATGTTCTGGATAAACATTTTACTTCAGTGAAAACACTGCAGTTGAGTAATGGGCTTAAATATACTTCTGTTGGAGCTGGTTGTTTTATCAGACTTTATTAAAGTTTCTCAAAAGCCACAAATTAAACTGATCACCTTTCACAGGTTAAACAGTGCTCTTAAAGACAAATATTTTGATTTACGAGTAACCTCATAAAATTCAACTTTAACTGGCAAGATTTTGACTTTTTCAGTCAGTAAGTTTAGTGGCTGAAATTAGCTAAATTTATTTAAGGCTTTGCTGCTTTTCTCTGCTCTGTACTTTTGTAATGTTTGATTTTTTAAAAACTTTTTTATGTTTTCATTAATCACAAAACAACAGTTGATAAATCAAAGAGCAACAGCAACAGAAGATTGTGGGCATTTAACTTTTTGTCAGTAATCAGTAATTTCTGACTTAATCTGATCAGTTATATGGAGGACATTTCACTTATTGATCACTTAAGAAACATCATGCAGTTGGTAATTTACACGATAGAGGCACAAGTTATGATTAGATCTACTTTATGTGAAATGCCAGACAACAAAGATACAATACAGATCATGCAACCACCAGCATTGCATATGTGACAAATTCATATTTAGGCATATGGGAATTTCACATGTGAAATCCAGTATATTAGATGGCACATTTCACATTTTCTTTTTAGCGACTTATATAACTGTAACTTTTTCCTCTTCACCTCCTGTTATTCAATAAGCAATCCAGCGGTTCAGTACATACTCATTTACATTCCTCACAGTGTCACTCACAAGCAGACATGCACAGAGAAATTGTTGCTGTATGTGCCAATTTTTAGAGACTCGTACAGCGTTCATCACTTGACACCCCTGGTTTCTCAGGTCTCAATGCTCAAATAAAAAAAAAAAAACTGTCTGTCTGTGTCTCTTATTCTCTTGCTCACTCTGACATTAGGTGTTGCATACTAATGTGTGTGTCTCAGGGGGGCGAGATGAGGAAGTCCTCTCCCATTACTCAGTGCCCACCAGCTGGGCAGGGGCAAGGGCTACAGCAGCTAGACAGATGGTACTGTCACCCCCTGCACACTCACACACACCCATACACACACACACACACACACACACACACACACACACACACACACACACACAGAATGGTGTAACAGTGAGGAGGAAGTCATTAGCTGGGAAAACCACAAGATTCCTTATTGAACGGGGTGAAGGAGAGGGATGAGGGAGGTATAAAGAGAGAGAGAGCAAGAGAGGGAGGAAGGGGAAAAAAGAGGAAGAGAGACTGAGCGAGAGAGAGAGAGTGAGAGAGGTTTTATCCTAAACTCAGTTCTGCTGAGGCAATCTGTCATGGTTGAAGTAATTGCCCTCGTCTTGCGTGAATGAAGTGATCTGTCATCGCCCACTGCATTACTGCCTTAAGAACTGCTCTGACACACACACACACAAACCCACACACACATTCACACACATGGTCAGAAAGCCGTGACCCTCCTGAACGCTCCAACTGAGACGCATACAGCTGTGACATCTTGAATAAACTGCCCTCCAAAAATTTTTCGGGGGAGGGGAAAAAGGGGGGGAAAGGACGCATGGCGAGGCTCTCTTCTTCCTCGCCCTCATTCATAATCGCTCTTTGTCTTTTCAGAGAAAGACTGCAAGTGTTGCAGGGTGTAAAGAGGGTGACTCTGGCTCTGTTTTATCAGTAAGAGTAGAGTGGGCTCGGGTCTCATTAGGTCAACATCCTCTGGTCTTATATTGTAGCTTACTTGGCGTGGTTGATACACTGTGTTGAATGAGAAAACAAAGGGGGAGGACAGGCATAATTGCACTTTAACTGCTGCAATTGGACTAATATTTGTCCAAGTGGTGAAAAGAGACATTAGTTACATTGATTAACAGTCATTATTGGACTGGTGGGTGGTGAGCGAGCCTGAATGGTTGCACACATCACATGAATGTCAGCATTTATTTTGAATGATGCAACAAAATTGAAAAAATAATACAACTTTTCTGCCAAATCAACCTGTTTTAACAAATTTTTAAAGATTCAACAAATATTTTGCAATCCTGATATACACCATGCATGCTCATATCTTTACATGTAAATGATGTTTACAGTGGATAAGACTCTTCAGTTTGCAGATGACACTATATTATTAGTTTTCTTACAAACACAAACGAAGCATAATTTGTGGCAATTTTATTACCTGTAAATTGTTTTAGTCAAAATACTTCGTTTATTTCAGGTAGAAATTGCCAAATTTTTGCGTCCACCTTTTTTGCTGTTGATCAAAATCAACCTTAAATTTCCAAGCAGTTAGCTTTATTTGAGTGTGAGGGCATTTTAAAGGCAATTCTTATCAAGGGACATGAGACACATGAGTTTTTCTTAACTGCTATCCCCTCAGCCTTCAAGAGAACTGACCTCTCTTTTTGTGTCTCTTACATCAGAAACACTACTTTGAGGCTCCAAAACTGGTTTCTAAATTTTTCTATTGCTGTGCTTATTCTGAGGCAGGCTGTGCCATGAAATTTGGATTAATATATTCACATTTTTTCACAGAGCTTAACCTAAACCCGTTTAGTAAGGTGGGAAAACTGTATCATTTTTTCTGCCCCACTGTTGTGTATAGATGGTACAAAGACAAAATGGCGGGGCATTGTTACGCCTTTAGGTTGACAGCAGACAGAGCTGAATAGATGTTTTTGTCTTAAAAAGTTAGCCAGTGAGTCTGCAGGACTGGATGTGATGTGATGTTTTGATGACGTGCTATCTGTGAGATCCAAACTTTAAAATGAACTGGCAGCAGTGAGCAGCTTACTCCAGAAAGAACAGCAATCAAAAGGTCTGTAAATTTTGGAGATAAGAAGGACTGCAGCTCTTTATGCTACAAGCAGAGGGAGAGATTAGCTGCCATCTAACAGTAATGGTAAGTGATTGTTATTGCCACATTATGCAGTTGTTTTTGTTAAGAAGGCACTGCCTGACACGTACATGGGACAATATTTCTACACAAACTACTGAAGCTGTTGTGTTGCATGTCACTTCTATTTTGCTTCCAGAGTGTCACCATGCTATATAAAATAAACCTCACAATGTTTGTGCATTGAAAAACACAAAGTCAAGTTTACAAACAGGTTTTCAATGGGGCACTGTTGGAAATTTCTGTGAAAATGGGCCTAAATGTTGCAGTTGTTCCTCCTTAACCACACCTTAAAGCAATACTTTGACATTTTGCATTTTTAAAAATATGCTTTTTTGTTTTCTTTGATTCTTTTTTTTTTAAAACTCAATAACATAAATAATATCCTGTCAGTTTAATCTCTACAACAACACCAAGTGTATAAACAACAAATCATTATGCTGTGGGGCTATTATATGACGGACAATTAATTTGGTGAGAAAAAGAAATTCCTAAAGTACATGAGCTATCTCTTGGGAAGAAGAAAATATATACATTTTCCCAAGATGTCAAACTTTTACTTAACCACATTTCATTTAAAACAATTATGATCATTTCCTGGTCTTGACCATAGCACAGTTAATGTACATAGATGATGCAGAGGGAGGATATTTTAAAAACAATGGCTAGGTTTTGCTAGACTGTCTAATAATAGTATTCTTTTCTGACAAAAGGTCTCTGTGCCCTGTATCACAGACAACAAAAATAACATACTGAGGAAAACACTTACTATTTATTTATTTGGCATGAACATGATCTAACTCACAGGCTAAGTCAAGCATCAGTATCACTCTTCAGTAAAGTACAGTAAAATGAATCCATACACAATCAAATGCAATGTCATAACCAACATGGCAGCTCTGCTACATTTGCAAAGTTTTAAATTTTTGCTTCTTGTTGACACAGTCAGACAGGCTTTTCATAAAATTTTATATTGAATTGCATATACAGCACAGGTGGTTGTGTGTCCATCTCCTTTACAGTACCTCAAATCACAGGCGCACCGCCACATGTACACACACAAACACACATGCACACACACACTCACCACCTCCTCCATCACCTCCACACATGCACACTCACACAAACAGACGGTCAAATTGACATACAGTCTGTCATATTTGCGGCTGGTAAACAAGCACTGAGAGGCTGTTAAAGCCGGCAAGCTGAGCAAACCAGAGACAACAGTGTGCTTAATGAACTGGGCTGCCTCCCAGCACAACATCTCATCATCACTTGGACTTAAACAAACCACTCAGCTGCTAATTGGCCGAGCTGCATGGAGCCGCTGTGAGGAATGTACGCTCCCCACCTCCACTGTTGCCTCTCAAAGGCTTGACAGACAGCAGCAAGACAGACTCTCTGTTATTGAGTCTTTGCACAGATATGTGACAGTCTGGCCTTCTGTTGGGCTTGACTGTGTACATCCATACTGAGTAACTGTACAGTCCTGTGCTTCATATTGATGTTTTTTTTTTTTAACACTTCCTCAGTCTTACAATTATTTTGCTGAAATTGCTGGTGCTTACTGTTGGAGGTTAAAGTTTATTTTTTTTTGCACTACATTTTCTAAAAAGCACTTGTCAATCAAACGCTGCAGCCATTGTCCTGACATCCTTCTCCTGGATGTTCAGTGTGACTGTCTGCAGGTAAACTGCTCTTTTCTTCATCTGCTCAGATGCCGTGGCTATCACGGCTGAGGCTAATTACCCAGTTCTTCTTCTTCTGTTTATTTCAAACAAACAAATAAAGCCCATCACTTCCTGTGTGCCAGAGGATTTTGCCCAGGAAAGTCCTACCAGACACCAGGTGTTTAGATTAGCAAATGCAAAGATTCATAAACTGGGTCTAAGCTGAATTATATTATTTGCAAACAAACATTTATTTATATGAAATGTTGCAGATATTGCTTCACCACCATTTATTTACATTTTGTCTGTGTCATATCCAATTAATATTGCTGCTGTGCCATTTCAGTTTCTCTACATGGATCATTAAAGTTTCATTTTATCTTATTATCTCCTAATTTTAGAGTTTTATGGAGCTTCTGGGAACATACGGTCATGTTTTTTTTATAATTGTACGGCTGATAAATTTCAGGGGGATTTCAGGATACTTGTGCAGCCCACAAAGTAATTGTTTATTGAGGATGAGGTTTCTCTTCGAGCTCAGACCAACCTTGTTGCAGGGTGGAGATGTTTCAGACGAGTGTAGGGTTTAGGAGGAAGTTGATAGAGCTTAAGAGCAGGAAGCACACCCAAAAGGCTCACGGTCAAGGCCTGACGTGGACACCCATCTACTCTGCAGTTAGTTTAAGTTCATGTATCTGTTTATTTTACTGTACATTTGCTTTTACTGAGAGAGTGTGCAGATATTTGTGACATGGAAACGACTGGATATTCAGGGTGGATTCCAGATTGATTTTTAAAAAGTATCATTATCATCTGATAAAAAAAGCTTTTTTAATAGAGCGGAGTGGGTCACTTTCATGGCAGAAATTGTCTGTTAAAATCAACTGATTTAATCTGCACAGATGGCTGTATTTGGAGTAATTGTGTGTGTATGTGTAGTCTGACCCCTGTTCAGGTTGTCATGGTAGAAATGAGGCTGTGTGGTCCACATTCGACCAGTGTTTACACCTGGAAGGTGCTGCAGACTCTCCTCTCATCCTGTTTCTCCATTGTGAAAACTTACTTATGCAACATGTGTATACTCTCTATGTATTGCACTGTATGTCTGTCTGGAAGATGGGTTTGTCCTGCTGCTTCTTTCTTTTTTCCGTATCAAATAGTGTTTTTCTTTATCTGACTTAAGGACGAATGATGAAGAGTGTCATAAGATGTATTCAAGCCCTTTGGGGAATTTGTCATTTTTGTATATTAAGGCTAAATAAAATAAACTTGATTTGCTGAAAGTCACTTAAGAGAAGGTTGACATTTAGACCTACTTAAAGTTAAACAATTCCACAGCACAAAATAATAAAGGAGTAAGAACATATAAGGAGTAAGAACAGTACATTGTAAGTGACAGGAAAACATACAGTGTAAACAACTTGTGCACAATGGTAAATAAACTGTTCTTAAAGGACAAAGTGATTTACATTTGACCTTTTATTCACCTGTTCACACACTAGCATGCTCACTGGGAGCAATCTTAGGATTAGCATCTTGCTCAAGAACACCTCCAAATGTGGACGAAGCAAACCACGAGCCCTGTGATAAGTTGCATGATCTGCTCTGCCTCCTGAGCCCTGGTTGCCTCAGGCAGACATCTCTGAATGTGTTCTGCAATATCACATTTTTACTGGCACGCATTACATTGGCAATTGATAACACTATTGCCTTTGATCCCTTTGTATTGGCAGGCCAATAATGACTTTAATCATTCAGTTTTGCCCATTACAGTCATACTCTATTATACTGTATTTTGTCAATATTCTTCAATATCTACAAAGTTTGACTTTAACATTAAACCTGGCAGGAAGATGTTTGAAAAACACAATAAGAATTTGACATTATGAAGCCAGAAGCTTCAGTGTTAGCTAAATGAAAGAGACATACAACCTTCTCACTGGCAGTTAATGGGTGATTAAGCCCTGTTGCAGACAGTGGGCCACAGGGAGCCAATTGATCTGACCTGTGACCCCTCACTCTGAAGGAGGGGGTGGCTAGAGGTCAGGCCTGTAAGGGATACCCTCTTTATCCTGCCCCCAGAACGGGAGCTCAAAGCTGGGGGAGGTATCCTGCCAGGTTCGGAGGGTCTCAGGGGTCCCCCACCACCAGCACCACATTCATGTGGTCAATATGAGCCAAAGAGCAAACACCTTGGTGCTCTGAGACCTCATGATGCTTTGACCTGTGCTGAGGATCCTTGATTTTTCCCAAGGGTGGTTATAGATTTAACACTAACTATTGCTTGAGTAGTTGAACAGGAAGCAGATATTTCATATAAAAGACCACTGTTACACAATATTTGTCATCTGTGACAAGTTTCGATCGGATCCTGACGCCTTCAGCTCGGAGATCTCTGTCGGTCCTGGAGTGAAGACTGAGCTGATCCTTCTCTCACTCAAGGACTTGTAGGGGATTTTCAGTGGAGAGGACTGTGTAATGCCACTTCTCTTTGAGGTATCCATTGAAGTCAGCACTATTGCATTAAGCTTACTGGTCTTCCTAAGGGCACCTTTTCATCACAACCCACACACAAACACACTCACACACACAGCCACTACCCTTCCCTCACACTCCTCCTTTTAAGTTGAGGTATTGTCTTTGACAGCATTATAACGGTATCATTCCGCTCCCACTGCGAACAACAAAGACAAGAAACGCCAAATCCTAGAACGCAGCAATCTGTGTGTGTGTGTGTGTGTGTGTGCTCTTTAAAGCAATGCTAATGGGCCCTAAGAAGCATTAAAGTGACCCCAACTGTAACAAAAGAGTTAATAATCCGTTTAGAAAACAATCAGATCCCTGGCTATGAGAAAAGCCCCCCGCTAAGTCTTTCTGTAAAGAAGAGGAGGTGGGAATTCACCTTTTTTTTTTCAGTCAGCAATCTTGTTGAACATCGCTTGTTTTCATCGCTCTCTCTATGGGGAATGATGGAACTGTATTTAACGGCAGCTCTCAGCCGCGGTCGGCAAAAAAAAAAAAAAAAAAAAAAAAAAAAGACATGGGGTGTGAGTTGAGCAATTCAAAGTGACCCCTGCCGGAGGTCAGGGTCTGTTATCAGCCTCTTCCACTGTAAATGAGTCCCATTGGACTTCTAAAGGAGCTATTAACAAACAAACACTGGCACGCCCGTTAATTGCTAATGATAGTCTCTTTGTCTCGTGTTTCCCCTCTGGGTCAAAATGTTCAAATGTCAAAACAGGATTCATCTCTGGGCAAGTCAGGTGACCGGCCACTGATAAAAAAGGTGATATAAGCCATTAAGATTATAACTGACATCTCCCCTGCTGTACGTCAAATAATATGGTGATTAAAAATGTGTTACAGAGTGATAAAATAAGTACGAGCTCAGTGTGAGAGATCATAAAACTTTGGGTAGCTGAATGTATTACCTGAGGCAGGCAGGCTTATCTGTTATGCGTCGGAGGGATCCATCTGTTTTAACATCAGGTCAGAGCTGAATCTATCACTGCTTATCTCTGCTGTCAAGTGGATGAGGACAGATTTTTTTTTCCTTTATCTCTGCTGCTTGTCCTTCCTTCCCTCCTTCTGCTTCTCTCCACAATCTCTGACATCCTGGAAACTGATCACAAAGTCAGCGGAAGACAATTTATTTAGTTGCTACATAAAACAAAAGAAGCCAGAAATGCAACATTTTTGCTTCTCTGAGCATATAAGCTTAGAGTGTCGGTTTCTCTGCTTTGTTTTTCAGTAAATCAATTTCTTTTTTTTGGTAGAAAAACAACACTAGAAAGAAGTAACATTATTTCACCCTATCATCATTTTTTTAAGTAACTGTTACTTTACTAATTACTTAACAAAATGTAATAAATAGTTGTTGCTTTCATTACTCAGCCAAACTCTGTCAAAGGTGCCTTTAAACAGCTCTAAATACAACATGCACACACAAATGAAACACATGGAGATAGGGAAAAATTGTTTACCCACCATAAACAGCTAGCTCAACGTTAGCCCCAGTGATTTTATTCAGCAGTGTTTCAAAAGTCCTGCTATCAGAATGAAGCTGTGGGGTTCACACATGTTTCCAGTTCTGTACCAAAAAGCTTCCTTGTGGCTTATGTTAGCAAAGAAACTAAAGAGACACAATATTTCATTTAACTGTGCTTGAGATCATTTACTGTCAACTCATTTAACAGACTTCTCTGCAGGTTTATCATACAATGTGCCGTATATTCTGATGGTAACCGCACATTTCATTTTTTTTAACTGAGATTGTTTTGAAAAAATGCCGTGAACTGTTCCTGCCTTCAATTTTGGTTTTTGTTTAAGCAACAAGGGATTTTCTTTTTTATTGTAACCTATTATTTTTGACTACAATAGTTGTAACAGAAATAGACAACTATATCCCAAATACTCTTTTATGAGTGATCTATTGGGATTTTGGATGCTCATCACTTAGAAATCATCATAAATCATTTTGCATCCTCACTGAGAGGTGCAGGATCACAGGGCTCCATAGAAATGCAACCTATTGCATTGCAGAAAATACTGTCCATATGTTACACGTAGGAATTTGTGAGGACACTTTGCAGAGCATAAATTTACTTTGAAAACGGCAGAAAGTAAATATAAGGCTTGAATATATATGGTATGATTTGGTCACAGCAAAAGACGAGTTTGAGGTCTTGGGGTTTTTGATGCTAACTGACTCGCCACACCTCCAGCACTGTAGTGTTTTCCCAGTGGTTGCTCCAAAAACAAAATCAGCCCTGCATCAAACTACCAGTAAGACAGCAAACAGATAATTTTGTTCTAATACTCCATTATTTTTAAAAATGCAAGTTTTTATAAGAACTGAGATTTTGCAAGTGGCATCTATGAATGCCGAATAAGCTAATTAATTAATCATCACTGCATCACTGCTGTCATCCCTCCTTTGTTGAAGCGTTAGCAAACAAAAAGAAATCAGCTCCATGATGTTTTTGGCCATCGTCATTTACATCGCTGCAAATTACCCAGGAGGAAATGGCCAGTGCGAGTGGATTGTGGGACTTTATTTGAATGTTTCCTGCGGTAAGTTATTCCTTTGTCTGGGCCGAGCTAATAGCGGGGAATGGGATTCAAATAGAGTCAAGCTGCCTCCTGAGATCCCTCAATCCACCGTCGCCATAAAAAGAGGTCTGAGGCCAGTCTAAATATTTGGTAGTCTTAGCAGGTTCATGTTAAAAGACACACACACAGCACACATACACACACACGCACACATACACACACACTGTGAATGCACAAGCAGGCCGAGGCTGTGAAGTTGAATGGCATAGCTCAAAGCCTTCCTCCCCCTATCCCTGCCTCTTTCTCTCTCTAAACCGCCAAACCATTCTCCCCCTTTCTCCAGCTCAGAGGAATTCATTAACTGCCTCTCCACAGAGACACTATGGAAATCAGGCAGCTACAAAGGCAAGAGAGAGAGGGAGAGAGAGGGAGAGAGGAGGGAGGGGTGGTGGCGGTGGTGAATGGGGCTATATTATCCTATTAGATGGTGGATATGTCTCGTTTCCCTCCCCTGTCATGAGAAAAACATTAATTTTAAGTGAGAAACGAGAGAGAGGGAGGGGTAGAGAGAGAGAGAGAGAGAGAGAGAGAGAGAGAGAGAGAGAGAAATGGTGAGGGTCTTTAACATTGCTCTTTTATCGAGCTGAAATGGAGAGTCCCCTGGCTCCATTTACCTTGGCAATGAGGATAGAGTCGCTCTCCATGAATGCCATTTAAAATGCCATGGAGATTAAGCATCCTCTCTCTCTTTCTCCCTCTCTTTCTCTCTGCTTCTCTCTCTCACACACACACATACTCACACACACACACACACACAGCAGCCGCAGCAGTGGCGGTGGTGCTCGTCATAATATGTGTTTAGGAAAACAGCTTTGAGATTCATGAGTAAAGCCCTTTAGGTGCCAGCGCTGAGGAGGGAAGAGAATGGAGAAAGAGACAGAGAGGACCATCACTTAGCCAGAGTGGGCTTTAAGCACTGTAATTAAATCATTAGATCCTCCCCTCCCTCCCTCCCTTCCACCCTCTCTCTCTCTCTCTCCACCACCCTTTCCTCTCCTCTTCTCTCTCAGCTCAACCAAGCTCATCAGGGGCTCCAGTGTGAAATGATGAATCTGTATTTATGGGGAAGGAGTAATTACACAGCTAACCTCTGAGGGAACCCAGGAGGGCCACAGGGCCACTGAGCAGGGCGCTGGGTGCTCAACCTCATTAGCACTGCCCGAATGTGCATGTGTGTGAGTGTGTGTGTGTGTGTAGGAGAGTGTATGCGTGGGTGTGTGTTCAAAGGAGCAGATTCAAACAGAGCTGCTGTATTGATAGCCTGTCAATAAAGAGACCAGGAAACATTAATCTGTATCCTTCCGATTTTTACATCTTTCGACTTAGAAGTGCAGGATTTTCTTGCATTTTGCAAATGTATACTTTTACCCCTTTTTTTTATCACCAAATATACTCTGCATTATCAGTGACTTTATATCTAAGCCTTCAAGAGTACAGTAGTCCATTCTTCTCAGCAAACATCTGTCATTTTCCACTCCACAGCCCCTGTGTGCTCCATATCTCTACTATCTCTTATCCTCGTCCATCTCTGTCATTACCTTCAGCCACCTTTATCTTCACTCTGAAAATATGCTCCACTGACTTCCGTCGATAATCGCGGACATTCCTCTCGGATCTGACCGACCATATCGATGCCTCCCGGCCCATCTGCTGGCCAGAATGTCCCGGCATACCCTGCGGATCAGCTGTCAGCGCATGACGGGAAAATGACACCTAAAATATGCCAGTTGGATACGATCAAATTGCAACAGTCGTTTGAAATATTATTATTATTATTATTATTATTATTATTATTA
>JAPZDY010000008.1:16791527-16807722 GCA_029783645.1 Ctenochaetus hawaiiensis
GAAGCAAAAAGACAAAAAAACAAAAACAAAACAAACAAACACAAAACCTTTCTGCAAGTCCATTTTAAAATATATAGAAATATTTTTATGCTTTGCAAAGATGACATTTAAGCTATACAACACCTAAATAATAGCACAAATAAGCGAGGTTTAAATAAAGTTGCAGCCTTGAGAAAACTACAAATCGCCAAATTTAATGAGTTTACATTTTTCAGGATTAACTGTTGCATTATGGGGTGAGAACAGGCCTCTGCTTTTGAAGAAAGAATAATTAAGCATTCTTAAACTCTGTGAATTATTTGAAAAACACAATATAAAACTAAATATAAAACTAAAACCTGTTTTTGACTGTCTTTATGATTTTATGCTGCAAATGGTAACATAATTGGTTCTACTATAGGTGTATTTTATCCAAGTGACCAAAGTACACTGCAGTTTCAAGTACTTTTTGCTCAGACACCACACTGGTTTTATTATACAACTATTTTAACCTTAATTAATATAAATGTACACTTGTTATGCTAGAAACTAAATTGTATCTCTAAAAAGGACCAAAAAAGGGGTATATTTATAATTGTCAAGGCCTAAAATACACCCATCATCACATATGTGTGAAAATACACTTACAAATTATTTTCCTCTTCTAACTCTAAACCTAAACAAAAAGCTTCAGATAGGCTATTAGAATTAATGGAATATTCCTTTTAAAAGGCATTACCTCAGACCTGTGAAGCTGTAAAAGTGATCTATAATTTAGATACACTGTCTACATCTGAAGTTGCAGTTTTAAACTAATGGGAGATACAGAACCACTGCAATATTTTTTGGGAATATAATAGCCAGACTTCCTTGTGCTGACCTTTAAATGGAAATCCCACCGAGACACAGTTTCATTTATTGACAAACAACCTTAGTTTGGTGTTTTTGAAAACTCAACTCGCTTTCTTGCCAAGAGTTAGATGACACACAACACTGAAGAGAAAAAAAAGCATAAATATAATTTAAACTCTATGGACAAAACAAGGCTGTTTTTTCCTTCTGTTTCCAGACTTTTTCCTGAGCTAAGCTAAATGGCTGCCACTCTTACTGCACAGACAGGAGAGTGGTATTAATCTTCCCATCTTACTCTCAACAGAAACAAGGTAGTGTATAACATAAAGTGCAAATCTGTCTCTTATAACCTGACGTGTGAATGAGATGTTGAGAAAATAATAGAGTTTAACTTTGGTGGTGTTTTTTCATGTGTCAGTATTTCTTAATTCATAAATCCGTCCGATCATCCATCCTTTTGCCGACAGTGGAGGAGTCAGAAAACAAGAGAAATTATAGAAAGAGCAAACTGGAGTCTGAAGAGAGCAAATGATGGAGAGAGAGAGAGGGATGGAGATGATGCAGTGAGAGCTGTCATTGATGTGAGAACAGCATGGAAAGAAGCCAGACACTTGAGGCCATTTTCACTTCCTCTGCCAACTCCGACAGACTGCCATCAGCACGGCTGAGGAGAATATCAGCCTCTCTCTCTTCCTCATATACACACTTCACTTTTTCTACACTCCATCCCAGCCAGATCACGCCACTGTTCTTCCAAGTACCCAAACAATATGTTATTCTTTCTAAGTTGGATATCAGCAAGCTTAGCATGATGGGGCTGAAAATGACATCAAATGGCTGTTCAATCCGTTAAACAGCGTGCCCAAAACATGTTTTGTTATGAAAGGAGTGGGAAAAGAGAGCAGATCCAAAATATGGTGAGGGTTTTTTTTTTTTGTTTAATTTTTGGCGGATGCTGCTGCAAACTTCCTCAGAGTTTCAAGTCTATGCTTCATATTGGTTGTCACCCAAGCTGCTCCATAACTTTCCCAAAACAGAACGTTGCAAAAGGCTGTAAGTGTGAAAAAACAGCTTACGCTAATACCTCTAAAAAAACACCCTTTTGATGGAGTTTATAGAGTTGTATCATCCCCTTAAACTCTCAGTGTGAACGGAGCCTCATTGGTGCTTTGGTATTCTCTTATAGGCCCTTTGGTGAGTTCTAATCCCTATTAAAGAGGTAGATTATAGAAAGGATTTGTCTTTGATTTGCCTGTCCCACTGCTCCTTTCTATCAGCATCTCGCTTTCTCCATATATCCTTCCCTCGTTCTTTTTCTCTCTGCTTCTCTGTCTGTCTTGATGGGATGGTTGGGATTTGAACAATGATTGCCTCCATGTGTCATCCCCCTCACGCTCCCACCCTCAGCCATCCTCCTGTGATTATGGCCACATGTATGAGGGCCCCTGATCGCCTGAATAGATTTGTTAAAGGCCCCCAGTGGATGAGAGAGGCCCAGGCCCCATAGCCTGGCCCTCGTGTGCAGATCTATCCCCTTTCGGAACTCTCTGCATGGGGGTGAGCTCCTGTCCAGTCCCCCACTACCACTACAGTGGGTACCCCTCCCACTCCCCTCCTTTCCTCCGCCACACAGAGATAATCAGGCTTATGTAAAGACGACGTGCTCTTTTGACAGTCATCAGCTCATCAGTGATCCAATCAAGCCCAAATCCGCCATTGTTCATCGCTGAAAGTGTCTCAAATCCGCTTGTGCAGGAGAGAGGGGCTGTGCTCTTTATCCTGCCAATCACTCCTGACATTCCTGCCCCTGTTGCCATGGCCTGGGGTCAGAGGTTGGGAAAACAGAGAGCATGAGCTGACTCGGGGAGAATGGCAGGGAGCTAAAGGAGGGACTCTCCACGCAACAGCCCCATTGGTCAGCCAACGTAGGGGGTAAATGTAGACAAGTTAGGACTCTATAGCCCCGCTGAGAGGGCCAGCCGAACAGAAAGAAACATGGGCAGGGGAGGAGAAAGAAGCAGGGGACGATGAGGCAGAGAAAGGGCCAAGGGAAGAGAAAGAGGGCAAGAGAGGTGTGTGTGGAGAAAGGAGGAAAAAGAGGGTTAGGGAGGGACAGTGTTTGATCGCCAAATAGGCTTTGCAGAGCTTGACCCTGAGGGGCTCGCAGAAGAAAAGACTTGACACACAGTTAAAGGCTGAGGAGTAAAAATAATGAACACGCAAGTTAATATTTCTTGAATTTTTTAATGGATTCTCTGCACTTAAAAACTGTGGAAATTCAGCCTTTTTTCTGCTTACCACCCACTTTTATCAGTTTTGCCGATAAAGCTGCATCAAAATTTTTTTATTTTTTGTGTGCATGTGTGTGTGTGTGTGTGCGCATCGCTAGCTGCTGTAATTTGAAATGGAAATGTACCTCCCAATGCAATGAAGCTAATACATGTCATTGCAGGATAAGCAGGGCACTGGGTTAAATCTGTTGTAATGTTGTCAAAAGAATAATTTTCTGTACCCAATGTATACGTAAGTGAGCAAATGTTTAGCCTAGACGAGATATCATAGGGAATTTACGCCATTCACTGTTCCTCCATAGGGATTAGTGGAATTAAGCGTTTACACAAAGGCAAAGTATCAAAACTCATGAGTAATTCAACAAGCTCCACAGTTCTGAGTTTACCGAACGCTGCTTCTTAGCCGGCGTTTATTGTCGCGTTGCAGCTGCGAGTACCGTACAGACAAATAGCAAACATTGTCAATGCCTTTTAAAGGAGACAAATTTAATATACAGGGAAAATACACACAACAAATGCTATGAAAGGGTGGGAGTGATAAGTCTGTTCTCTTGTTGTCTACCCATTCATGGCAATAATCTGAGGGAAGAAGCAGATTAGGATAGAGGGAGGGTTCGTGGTTGAGTGTTCGCATCGCTGGCTCTTTTCAGCCATTTTGAAACAATGTTTATCCACTGGTTTGTTATAGTGTAGCAACTTAGCTTAGTGTGCTGCTGTGAGAGTCCAGAGGGGGCTGAGGACTCGCTGCGTCTTTGTTCGGAAACCATTGACACACAGTGGTGTATTGGAGCGGGGCGGAGAAGCTGAACAAAATTAATTCCTATGCGATCTTGGCGATTTTTTTGTAATTTGTGCCTCAGTTTGTGAAATGTCTGAGAAATGTTGCTAGGTATATGCTCATCAATGTCATATTGTGGGTTTATGCAGCCAATGTTTGCAAAGAGAAAGAAAACCAGCGATCGATTTGACTTTTTTAACTATCATCTTTGTTCATGTTTGAACTGCAGAAAATCTTTGTCTTTCAACATTTTTATGATCTAAAGCCCTAAAAGTCCCGTTAGTGCTAATTATATTGGAACAAGTTAATGTGATCTGACTGCACTGACGTTGGCTTCAGACTGAAATATCTTGAACTTGAAACTACTATGAAATTGATTACTTTGACGTTTATGACTGTCAGATGATTAACCTTAAGCTTACATATTTACAGGTATTTTTCAGATAGTTTCTTCCTCCGTCATTTAACACAATCAGTGTTAAAGTAAATTTCCATCCAAATAAAACGCATGAACACACCTGGGCAGTGTCATGAGCATGTCAAACCAACAAGGTGGTGATTTAACTTGAACCCTGAAGCCATAGCTGCCAGCTACCTGCAACAAACATATCACTAATTTTTATCCAAAACCTGTTACATTAATGGAGAGAACAGTTGTGAATGAGTGTTAGTTTATATAGTGAATTTAGTGGTTTAGTAGCATGTACTGCAAACTATGTGCATGTGCATAGTTAACAACATCAGCATGTTAGCATCGTCATTGTAAGCATGCTAGCATGCTGATGATTAGCTTTGTCTTAAAATAAATCAAAATATACCTGCAACTACGGTAGAGCAATTCAATCTGATTCCAACAAGAATCCACTGATTAAAATTTCAATTAGTGTGTGTGTCTTGGAAGAACACGATATGGGGCAGAATGTTGCACCAAACTCCTGAAAAAAATTGCAGAAAATTCTCAAATTCCCTTTTAAACTGATTTATATCATAAACAGGCAAAATGAATGGAAATGCTTTAACGTGTCTAAATAGAGTGATGCTTTTTGGAAGAGATGATTATAGATAAAAATGACAAGATGAGTATTTTGTCATTGTACAGTAACCCCAAGTGCCAAAAGCCCCATCTTTCACTCAGTTGATAATGATAGATGACTCGTGGGTCACATATCTCCACGGTGTAATTACACATGAGATGTGTGCGTGTGCATGCACATGCGATCATTTCACACACATACACACACATACAAACACTTCCACACACACGCACAAACACACACACGCACACACACGCACACAGGGTTGCAGAGTAAAGTGAGTCCTCATTCATCTGTCCAAGTCATTTAGGGTAATAGATCTTAATGGAGTATATTAACCCTGTCCAGCTTGCGTCCTCTCTCCGATGTGTGTGTGTGTGTGTGTATTCATGCATGTGCACGGGGAAAGGGGAAACCTGCCAACTGTTTATCTGCAGTGGACACACACACGGACACACATACACACACTGAGGGAGCAGAGATCTGGTTTCCCACTGTCACAGATGCTTACCCGCCTCTCCATTAGTGATGTGATTGGAGTGGACACAGAAAACCAGCAGCTTCGTTCCCACAGGAGCAATCTGAGGAAATTATTACCCCGCTCCTCTCTGGGGAATGTCAGCGCTCAAGAAAGAGGCACTTAATCGACTGTTATCACATGCATTTCTCTCTCAACTGCATAGCATGGGTTTTGAGTATTCGGTGTGTACTAATACTTTGTGAAAGAGCGTGTGATGAAATGTGATCAGGCATGGCACACTGTAAGAGGCTCTGCAGATGTGGAATCAGGAGATCAGAGACTGGGAAAGTGACAAACAGATGATCACTGGAGAATCAAAATTGATAGAATAGTCCAGATCTTTAGTCTGTTTTGTAACATTTTTTGTGCAAAGCAAGGTAGAAACCAGTTTTGTTTTGTAAGAATATTAAAGTATTTAATCAAGGTTGTCCTGTTGCAACTGTGCAACTGTTGTTATGATGGGACAAAAATATCAAACACTGATTAAGATAGAGCAAAAAACGATCAAAGAGGGTAAATGGTCCAGGGTCAAATGTTGAGTCCCCCCTGGCAGCCAAAATCCAGGAAGGTCTATTTGTAGATGCGTAGATGTGACATAAATCTGCAACCACATCTAAGTGTATCAATGCAGACAGGCACATCTGCTGTGCTGCTGCAACCCAGTTGTCTAACTAATGATGGCATTATGTGAATCAGCCAACCACAAAAATGGAAAAAACATGTTTTATTATATTTAAAGTTAAAACGTTGCTGTGGTTAAGATCTGGTTAGGTTTAGGCACAAAACTCCTTGGTAAAGGTTAGGAAAAGTTTATGGTTTGACTCAAATACATGGTTGTGTCACCACAAACACAGCTGGAAGGCTTCTCAGCGTCTCATTGAAAAAGGCTATCTTTGTCAACAGAAACACAGTTGAAAAATATTTCATTGTCTTGTTAAAAACATTGGGTTTTATTGCTGGTAAATTTCTCTTTGGTTGCTAAAGTTTTCCATTTGAAAATGCTGCCCCGATGTAGTCGAGGGCAGCCATCTTGCCACAATCATCTTCCTATGGATCAGTAAATTCCGCTAATTGAAGGTCTGCATTTAATAAAGCACACGGCTGTAATATGTATCATTTACACTCTGCTATTTAACAGAGAGAATGTGTGAATTTTACATATCTGTATTTTGCAGACAGTTGACACACTGGCAACATGTTTTTGTGGTGACCAGGCTGTGTTAGTGCAACTGGGTGGTCAGTGCGTAGTATACATTTAGGATCAGCCATCCCCATTCTCTCTCTCTTAGTCTCTTTTAGCTTCCACATGGTCCCCTTTGTTTGTTTGGTTTGTCTTGGTTTTTCTTTCAGCATCCATAATCTCCTCGCTCCATTCTTCACTCCACATATGTCACGGATTTGACAGATTTTTCATGCATCACTTACTTGTTTTTCTAACTACTTTGACTTCATAAATTGTTTCATTTTTGGCTTCAAAATACACTTGTTCTCTCTCGTCTGTCTGAACTCAGATTATCAGGTTGAGTCAATAACTTAATTGAAAGCAACATTAAAAACACACTTTTTCCCTTTTTTTTTTCAATTCAGGTGGTGGAGTCAGATGAGAAGAGAAACCAATGCAAAACAGTAAGTTTGACAGTAATAAAGATTTTTGATGATTAATATAATATAAATAAACAAGTATGCACCAAGTATGTAGTTAGTTTACGACACCGCATAGAACAATCTCTCCGTTGTTATATTCAATGCATGATACAAACTTCCATCACAAGAGGTTTCTCACTTCAAAATCTGAAAACAAAGATGTAGATTACAGCCATTGTGAAGTGGTGTGGGATCATGGGGATGTTTTTCTTTTATTGTTGTTAAAAAGACACCACTGCAGAAGGAAATTCATCTGACTGAGACAGAAATGTACATGAACAAGTTAATATATACATGTCAGAAACTCACACTCAGCTGCTTCATCCACAGTGAACAGCTGCAGCTCAGGTGGTGGAGGAAGATTTAAATAGAAGCAAATGCATAATGGCTAGAAAGACAGCCATAATTATCTTTGACTGAACAAGTGATTTATACATAACCAGCTGCTGCACAAAGAGTTACTTTACACATTAACATACATTATTTCTATCTTTTTTAAAATATACAATATGTAAGTTCTAGTGGTAGCACGGTGTTGCTACCCACCTCTTATCGATTGCCTACCATGAGCTTCACTGGGGGAGTCACCCTCAGTGCTGTTCCCTGTTGTGCAGACCTCAGACCAACCAGTAGGAGTCACTGGTGCTGCAACGTGACAGATTTTATTTGCTAGAACACAAAGGGAAGTTACCTGCCATCCCAGACACCAAGGCTACATAAACAAGGTTTCAATAGCAATGCAAGACTCAAGGGCGATCTGGGGAATTGCTTGACCTGCTAGACGCAAAGACAAGCCCTCAGGTAGAAGAAGGAAAAGCACAAGAATATGCAAAAGAGTACCATAGGGAAGAGTAAAAGAGAAAGTATGAAGGGAAGCATGGGAAGCAAGAATATATGTTGGACTATGACCTTGTTGTTTTCACTTCATTCCAAAAATTTGGTGAAAGTGATAGGAGGAGAGGGAGTTTTGGCATTTTTATCATCAAATGACACAATTCCTCCTTTCTTGCCTTTCCTCTCCTGCTGTTGGGCAGGTTAAGCTTACCATGACCATCACTGTCTCTTCAAGCTCTGTGAGCAATTTTAGGTACATCCTCACCATCAACACCAACAACACCCATCTCTTCCTTCCCTTCATGCTTGTCATGGGGGATTTGAGGATTGTTGATGATGCTGCTCTCCTCAGAGTTTCAGCATGAGGCTGTTCAAAGCTATTGTTCAACTACCAAATGTATCCTAAACTCTTTAAGCAGAAGCCTCCAAAACAAACAGTGCTACTTCCAGGGCTGTTCAATGTGCTTCATAGCCATTCCTGAACAACTAGCATCTAGCACCATGGCTGCTGTGACTAAGCACATTTCAAAATACAACTGTTGTATGACCCCTCCTATTACCACTTTGGAATAAAAGAGATGAAAGAAGCATGTTCACTGATGAAATCAAGTGAAACTGTCATCATTTATTATGGAATAATAACAGTTAAAGTAAAGCATTGGCAGAGCAGGCGAAAAAGATTTTACTCATTTATGTATTCGGTTACATTCCACCACTGTTTAAACACTTCATAAGTGAAATCGTATATTCTTTATTAATTGAATGACTGAGCAAAGCTGAGTTGTGTGCAACAACTCTAAGATCTTGGACCAGGTCACTTAGCCGGGTAGCCCAAGTGTGGACATTATTACACATGCTGAACCATGGGGGACCTTAATAAAATAATGTGCAACTAATAACAGAGCTTTTCCAAACTAAACACACAAACCTTTGTGTTTCTAGGAGCACCAAACTCGCTGTTTAATATTGCTTTTTACTTGCAGTTTAGGTTGTTAAACATGTTCTGTGAAGGAAGCAATGGTAACCTGAACACAGGACACACAGTCTCTGCATTGATAAAATTTTCCTTGCTTCAATCTCAAAACTCAATTATCACGTTAAAGATGAAATGAACATATGAAGATTTATTTATAAGATGAAATAAAATGATGACAATAGCGACAAGTCACGTATAAGTTGTAAGAGTGATTACTGACCTCTGGCTGTAAGGCCAATAACAGTCATACACTTGTAGATCATTTCATATACTTTGCTGTGGCTCATTAACATAAACCTTTTGGCGCACTTTGAATCATGTGAAATTGATACTTTATTCATCTAATAAACTCTAGCAAAAAGGACTGAGAAGGGCTGATATGTTTGGAGCAAATCTTTAATGATCCTAATAGAAACTCAACTGATCCCATAAGAGAACTGGCCCTGATTCGCCTGCATCTGCACGTTCTAATGTAATTAAGTTCCATCGTTTCCATGGTGAACAAGATAAACACAATTCTTGGCATATGACTGCCATCTTTTTTTTCCAAAAATTGTCGACGACATTAAATTGATTTCTTCAAAAAACATGAGACGGTTTTCGAAACAATACATAGTTGTAACCACACTCTACACTTTTTACGGGGAGAATTCATTTATTTCTACCATCTGGAATTATTCTACTAAAAGTTTTTTGTCTCTCTTTATTAAAATATATATATTTTTTAATTCCTCCCATTTTCACAAAACGTTCACCGTTCAGCAATTTATATTAACAAACTTTATATTAGGTATTTGTAAGGATTGGGTTTATTTTAAAAGATGTCTTACCTGCACAGGACAGTTCAACTACCGTCTGAGTCACTAACAGATGCTCCTCCTCAGGGGTCCATTAACTGTCATTTTTCCCCAGCAGTAGGTCGCTTTTACAATAAAATTTTCCTTCCTCTGGTTCAGCTGTCCAGCAAAAGTTTTTCAGGCGTAGAGTTTTCCAACCAGTAAGTTTCAGACAGACAGATTAGATCAACTCCAGTCAAGTTCAGGTGCAATTGAGAAATTTAGAATTCTACATGTAGGATCTGCTTCACGTTTACATTCTGCTTCCATGACTTTCACTAACAGAGATGCTTTTTACCGTAAATAGAAAATCTTAGCTATCGGATTTTTGTGTGATTAGTGATGTATGATCCTTTATTGCCTTTGTAGACTGTCAAAATTCTTGCAGCACCTGCATACATCATTAGCATGACAGACACACTTTGCTGATTAATTGGGCCTATTAAAGATACAGGCTAATGCAAATAGGCCTAATAGGCACACGCACTATTTTGTTACTGTTTATGTTGCGTTTCCATCTTCTGCTGAGGGCACGCTATTTCGGTAGCACGCAAAGGTGCACACGTCTAAATAACAAATGAAGATTAGAAAAATGATTGATAAGTATAGCTATAAGCTGTCTTTACAGAGACGAGTCGTTTTTAGTGCCTGTAGTATCAGTAAATAATAATGTGTGTGTTAATAGGTTTCCAGTTTTACGCATGGCTGGCACAGCATCGGCATGCACTCCTGCCAGTATGGGACGCACGAGCTAAATTGCTCCAACGTAAACCCATCTGTGCGTATTTTTGACGCAGAGCAACCGCTGCACACACTCAACTTTTCTGAGCAAAAACACAAGTAAAACATGACGACAGGAACAATAAAAAGTAACGTGGTTGAATGACAGAAAGAAACGGTCAGAAACGGAGCCTGAGAGAAAAAAAAGTGATCAATCTGTCAGTGAGCCCATTATTGGACTGTTGAGTATGCGCACTGGGCAAGGGCATTTCTTTTGCGCCAAACAGCTGGATGGAGTTCAGCGTTTATGTGGGAAAACTCTTCGCGGTGGTTTACAATGAGCTGCGTAAATTCATTTGATATGCATTGAAGTTATTCCACATAGCGAACCATTGGTTGACTACACTGATGAAATCAAGCGATCAACAAAAGGCTTCATCAAAATAACCACAGTAATCTCTGTGCATTCACAACTAGTCATTTCTGACCCATTATCCTCCCAGCTGTTGAGTCCCATATCACAGGCGCATAATGGAGAAGATGCATGACGAACAGCTCTATTCACCCCATGAAAATAAACTGCACTAAATAGCAAAGAACATTCAATGTTAATAAATACAAACTTGTACAAGCCATGTGACATTGAACACAACAGTTTACAGTAAAGGTCCATATCCTGTCAGGTGGGTTATTCTTACCTCTTTCACTTAAGTTCTGGAAACTGATCTGTTGATGTATTTCAAGGAATAAGTTTAACTGAAAATGTGTCGCTTGAATGTAAAACTTTAAACGTAAAAGGACTTGATGACTGGACTTCAGCTTTGGCTGCAATACTTAAGAGCTCCACCATTAAATACCATTAACTAGCAAACAAACAAACAAACACAAAAACACATCCATATGGTTTGATTTTACTACTGAAAGATCTCAGAGTGTCTGCCCCTACGAGATGAGATCACTGGAAACCTTCAGAATACACCAGACACACACACACACACACTCACACACACACACACACACACACACACACACGAACACACACACACACACAATCACAATATGGCTGTAGTACCCTAAAGCACCAGAGGATGGCACTTGAGCTCTAAGCAGTGGTAAGACAGCAGTCATGTGAAACGGGGAAAATGTTCAGCTCTGACTTTCCTTTAGATGGTTTTCTCAAATCTGAACATCTAAGGTGGGCACCTGGAATGCTTTGATGTTAGATGTCGAGCCTGGTTTTTCAGGATTTTCTATAAGTACTCATTTTATAGCTTCAATTTGTCTCTTTGATGTTATTTTATGAGCAAATCAAATTATTCTTGGGGATTCTCAGTCCTGTTAAACCAAAGAAATGATTAAAGGTACAAAGATTTTGGTATGCGCTAACCCTTATGTCCTTCAGACTTCAAGTCCTCCTAAATTGCTCAAAATATCCAACATGACCATCATTACAAGTGACTTTTTTTTCAAATTTATGAAAAATGCTCATAGAAATGATTTTGAACTGATGACAAGCAGCAATACCAAAGAGTGTAGAATTACACTGTTTTAAGTAAAGGTCTGAATTTTACTTAACTATAAGTGAAACTATTAGCATCACATACTCTTACGGTATTATTAGGTAAATAAGTACTCCGTGATGTTGCAGCTGGTAAATATGTGGATAATTTCAGTTACTTTATAAACTAATGGGCGGCTCGTAAACTTTCCCCAGTGACCAATGGTTCCATCTTACTCTATTACATTATATTTTCTCTGTTAATAACATTTTGTATCAGTGTCCTTGATCAGCAAATTAACAAGATGTTCAACAATCAAACCAAATACTTAAGTCAAAGGCATTTCCTCAAAACTGTAGGTACAGTTCTTCAGTAAATGCATCTAGTGGATTTCCACAACTTTAACTTTAGAAGAACACAGAAAAAACACATTACTCAAGCTGTAAACATGGTCAAATTAGAAAAGACAATATGTGCTCTACAATTATATCCTTATTAATGCTTACAATAGTTCTAATTGAGCTTAAAGTCTGTCTAATTGACCCCCATCATAATAAAGGTCATTATTTAGGACAATATGTGACACATTTCTGTGCCTATAAATGGTCTTTTTTTAAAATTTGTTCATGCAAACACCAAAAAGCCTATGACATGTTTTCTTACTTGGTGTGTTTACAATGTTTCTTGGTCATTTTTGAGTTCAGTCACCTTTATCAAATGTTCAGGCCTAGTTCGGGTAAAGGGAGAGTTTATTGAATAGCCTACATTTCTACATGTTAGGTTTTATTAAGGTCAGAAAAGAGTAAACATTTTATTCTATGTAGCTGAAATCAATATTTGTATAACAAAGTGGGTGATTTTCATTATAAAAATGCTCCTGCACATTACTTTATTAGAACTACATAGCAAAAAAACAGCAACTTGCTGATATATATATACAATATATATATATATATACACAGCAGGTTATCTAGCAGCTAAAGAGAAAGATAGAAAGACAGATTCAGAAACAGAGCTCAAAGAGAGTGATAATTGGACTTTTGCTTATCTGGTGGACAGAAACATGACTCCAGCTTAGTTATAATGTTGCTTTATAACTGGTTGATATTTTTTGTAAGCAACAGTTTGCTAACAAGTTTCTCGCTGCACCCTAAGAGGCAACTTTTTTGTTGTGTTTACTGCTTGTTTCTGCTGGCCTCCAGTGACCAAAACATTCACTCAGTGGGCTTAAAGGGAAAAAATGATTGTCTTTGCAGTTGTTTTTGCTCATATTTTACAGCAGCAGCGAACAGCAAAACCGCACAATGAAAAGATAAAACCAATGATCACAAGACACGAAAGTTAATCAAGAATAAAAGTACCAGATTGTCAGCGATGAGGAGCATTAAAGATAACTAGTCAGAAAACAGCTTAAGTGAGTTACAGAGAAGGAATATAATTGAACAGAAATCAGGGCAGACCAAGAGAGATGAAGGACAAATGACCAGATAAGGTAACTGACGGAGGATCAGTGAGAGAGTTAAGATAGGTTAAAGTGTTTGTTAAAGGCTCTATCGGTCCCTGTGGACTGAGGCTTCAGGGGCTAAATAATGTATGCCCGCTCCTGAAGTAATGAAGTGGAAGTGATATGGAGGAATACGGCTGGCCTCTCAGGGCTCAACGCAAACTGTACACACTCTTAAGAGCTGCCTGTAGCCTAGACCCGTCTCTCTCTCTACCTCTGTCTCTCTCTGTCCACTTCTTCACACACGCACACTTAACACACACACACGGCACAGCGGTTAAGAGGCTTAGCTTGTCTCTTTTCCCGTATCCTACATCATTGATGAGGAAGACCAGGGCATTTATAGTATCCCACTCAGGGTTGAGCAGCTCCAGATCTTCCATGAGGCTCTTATTAGACAGGAGAAGAAGAGCAGCAGATACCATGGCTGCTGCTCAGTGGTCGGACAGGTACTCGGTGTTGGCAGCCTTGTTTGTGGATCTGATCGAGCCTGGTTTGCACTTGTACTCCGTTGGTGCTATTGTGCTTAACAAGAGGCGGCCGCTGTAGGCCGTGTCTTGTGGTGAAAAGAAAGGGTTATTTTTTTCCTCATGATCCATTTATTGCTTGTCCTCCTTTGTCTTCTTTCTCTCTGAATATCCCTCTTTTTTCTCACAGAACAGAAGCCTGAAAAATACTGAAGTTACCTCGAGCTTCCCCTGTGTACTTTTGTCTGATGGTGAAACACTGCGAGCAGAGGAAGTCTTGCATAGAGACAACTTTCCTACTTTTTTATCTGTTGTTTCTAGTTTGATAAAAGTTATTTCTTAGCCTTTTTACTGAGAGTTTACTAAGACACTTTTATATAGTTTGATTAAGACACTTAATTTGCTTTCTTGCCCAGAGTTACATGATAAGATCAATACTGCTCGTATGTCTGTAAATGTGTAAACTAAATGTGAATTGAAACCAGTCACTTGTCAGCTTAGCATACCTGAGCACAAAGTCTAAAAATAAGGGTGAACAGCTAGTCTGGCTCTGTAAGAAGCCAACAAAATCCTCCTACCAGCAGCTCTAAAGCTTAATGTGCTGCATCTCTTGGCTTTCTTTAGAACAAAACTGGAACGTAAAAATAACTATTTGTAGTTAGGTTAGATATTGCAGCTGTTTCATGATTAGACTCAGTAAATTTCAAGAGTCTCATCTTGTCTCTGAGGATACAAACAGGAAAGACTCCTGGAGGTCTATGACTGCCTTCAAATGAGGCTGTGTTTACTCTTTTCATAAGAAGATTCCACATGGATGTCCCCCATCCTGTCACTGAGAATAAGCATTTTCTGCACTGCTTTAGCCGAACTCAAGTTTGCTAAATTGTTGGCTTCTGGAAGGTCTTGCTTATCGTAACTGTCAGCTTGCTAGTTCCATTTCAAGGCAGCACCTAAAGCTACCACACAAGATACCATCGCAGACAGTCACATCTAAATTCCATCATTAGCACTAATGCTAATCATTTATGACCTTTGAAATTCTGTTTGCATCTGAACCCACTTGCTAAAAATGGCATCAAATAGGCAACACTACAAAAATAGTGAATTGAGACTAGTAAAATGATGTGAAAGGCATACAGTCATATAGCACTGTTTTAGTGCACTGATCACTCAAAGCTCTTCAAACTGCACGTCAACATTCACACAATAGTGACAAAGGAATTAATACAAAAGGCCACCTGCTCATCAGGAACAGTCACAGTCACATTAATGGAAGTGGCATCGGACCAATTAAGGGTTTGGTATCAAGCATGTGAACATTTTGACATGTAGACTGTGGACACCAGCGATCGAACCACAGATCATCCAGGAGAAAAAAACCCAAAACCCACTCTATCTTTTTGAGTCACAGACATCAGTGACTACAATGCCAGCAGTGGGATAACCATTACAGAATAATGCATGAATGTTGCCAGGTTAGAATTATGGAATGATTTGCTTCCATTTCTGTGGACATCATTATAAGAATGCAGCATAACCCCACATGAAAAAACAAATAGTCACTTTTTTATGTGTTTGTATGGATTTGACAAACATTCTTATAAGTGAGACTTACAGGTGCAGGTAGGAGGATATTGCTACTATGGACAGAGTCAGGTTAGCTTTTTAAGTCATTTCCAGTTGTTAAGCTAACCTACTGCCAGTTGTAGTTTCACACTGAGCAGATATGACAGTTAATAGGACAGAGAAAAGGCATATTTACCGAAGTATCATCTGTTCCTTTAATTATTTTTTAACAGTGTCCAGGGTTTGTTTCTTTCAGCTAAGAAAAATCTCTAAACTTAGAACAATGGTATCTAAAGATGAGCTCGAGATGATAATCCACGCCTTTGTGTCTTCTCGTTTAGACTATTGTAACGGTTTGTTTTCTTGTCTAAACAAAAAAGAGTTGTCTCGTCTGCAACAGGTTCAAAATTCTGCTGCGCGGTTACTGACTCGATGCAACAGAAGGGCTCACATCACGCCGATTCTGAAAGCTCTCCATTGGCTCCCTGTCTCTTTTCGTGTGAATTTTAAAATCCTGGTGCTCACTTTTAGAGCCTTGCACGGCCAGGCCCCTGTCTACATAAGAGACTTGTTGTGTCCCTATACCCCCTCTCGGAGGCTGAGATCGTTGGATCAAAATTTACTCATGGTCCCTCGTAGTCGTTTTAGGACCCGAGGAGACCTATCTTTTCAGGTTGTTGCGCCGAGGCTCTGGA
>JAPZDY010000008.1:16807822-16822009 GCA_029783645.1 Ctenochaetus hawaiiensis
CTTTTTGTGAAGCACTTTGTGACTTCTGTCTGTGAAAGGTGCTATATAAATAAAATTTACTTACTTACTTACTTACTTACAGGGTATAATTTTCTCTCCACTCTTAGACTGCCATCCAATAAAAGGCTCAATAAACAATAAAGAAATCAGAAAGAAATGAGGTTGTTGAAAGCACTCTCACTACATTTCGGGCCCTTCAGCACCTCCCACTGATATATTCTTTCAAGGTGAAAAAGCTAAAACCAAGATGAAGGCTCAAAAAGCATCTACATGTTAAACAGTGATTAAAATTGCATAGATTTCAGACTTTAAGGTAGCAAATATTTAAATGCGACGCGCTGTGATTGAAAGAACTTGTGATTGGAGTTGTTTGGCCCTCTTCTCCAAACACTTTTTGCACTACCTAGCCGTCATCTCCCTCTCACATTAACATGCTTCTATCATTAACCCCATGCCCCACCTACTGCATAATAGCTCGAGCTGGGTGCAGGAATGAGAGAATAAGAATGTGTTTCCTTTCTTTTCCTTTTTTTTTCTGGAGGAGCATCTTGAATGAATGATTGATGCTGGGGGAGCAAGATCAGAAAGATATAATCACGGTCTAACGAACTCAGAGCCTTAAGAAATATATACTGGAGGAATGCCATAAATTTATAAACACACCATATATTAATATATAAGTAGTCCATTGAATATTCAAAAAGGGGGAACTAACATAATCTATCCACCTCCATGTGCATGCTTTATATTCATTCTTTTTGACCAGGAAAAGAGGTAACAAAGCACGGAAGCTTCTCCATAGTCTGCTCATTCATCTACACTTCACAAGTTATTTCCCTCATAAACTATATGAAATCAAGATTAAACACGGTCATGTTATTGTCAGCGGCTAAACAAATTGCCATTCATGTGAGTGACATGTGTTTTGTGTGAAGATGTGCACCGCCAGCGTGGGGAGATAACTTCATTTCCGAGCTTTGAGCACAGATGAGGGAGAGACAGTTAGTCCGTGTTCCGTATATGAGCACCTTTCACGGGACAAATGGAATGTCAATCAAGCGCCGGTACACAGATGCCTTCTCCCCCGGCGGGGCCCGAGATGCTTTCTGGTGATGCAGCTCTGTTGTTCCAGCCTTACTCTGGGTGCACTGGGAATATTTTGTCCTTTTACCCCTCCACATCCCCTCGCTCCATTTTCAGATCCCCTGACTATTAACGATTTCTTCTGCTCCCAAAGTTTACCTCTTTAGGTTTTCCCTCCTTTCCACATTCATCTCTTCATGCTGGATTTCATAAACCGTCTCACCTGATTCTTTTGATGTTTATTTTCTTCTCCCTGTCCCATACCTCTCCTTTATTTCCTGCAAAATAAGGGACTGTACAAAAGTTATCACGGGAGAAAGGGGCTTTAATTAAGACTTTAATGAAGTCAAAGAGATAGACTAAGCATTATCAACATTTCCTTCAGACCCTCCCTTGTATTAGAATGAACAACACAATAGATCTCAAAATAATATATTAATAAAAACAAAGAGCTTGTAATAAACAGTTAATGGTACTTCTGTGGCTCTCGGAGGAGCTGCAATATTTTCCACCTCTTTCCAACCATCTTCTAGAAATGACATTTATGTAGAACAAACTTAAAGATTCTTTTACAGAAGAAAACTGGATGACCTCCCCATATATATAATGTGGGAATGTTGTCATATTTACAAAAAAGAAGAAGGAGAAATGCTAATATTGACATATCAGTAAAATTTTGGTGTCAACATTCTGTATTTGTTTTCAACAAAAATATCCACTCCTGGCAACACAATAACCTTCTGCAGTGACTAAAAATCCTATCAAGCTCTTTGGGAGTTAGTTCATGAGGTAGTTATAACTAGAGAGACTAGAGAGAGAAATTGCGATATTTTTTCATACAGAAAAAGGCTGCAGTGACTTGGAACACTTTGTGGTTATCAACATTTAACTGTGGTTTCAAACATTTAAAAACAGTTGTTTTTTTTTTTTGAAAAATAGATCGTCAGTTATGATTAAGACACTCTAATTTTCACCAATCGAACAGTGTGCCTTGGAATGTTTTTGAAGGAGACTTTCACTCTATAATTTCTACCAAGAATTTCATAACTCCCGTGATGAGTCCGTCACAAGTTTGAATAAGCAGAGCACATGTGAGGTTTAAAAAAAAAGCACCTGTATGTAATCTTCTAGAAGACATAGCAGGCATTTCCACTTCATTGTCTTCATGTTCAGTAGCACTGTGCCCACCTTTGATAGACTCTGTGATAGACTCTGTAATCAAAGTCCTGGGCTTGTTAACACACACAGGTTAACAAACCATTCAATCTCAACATAATCCAGATTGTCAAGATTAAGATTGTCATTAGTAATGTTTCATCAAGATGGTTTCTGAAATGCAGTCACATATCTACAGAAGGCCAATGTGGCATCACAGCAGGTGTAATAGTCACAAATTTATATAGATTATTTTTTCATGACACTTCGCACAACTTTGAAACGGAAACACAAATTTTGTGACCATTCTGTGAAACACCCTTAACCAAAGTACATCTGGACTGTTGTCCTGCACTTTACCATCCACCCAAACCTCCACCTACTTCAGTCACTGAATCCAACGCAGTCCATGAAAATAGTTTTCAGTCCAATCCGACAGACAAGGTGCGAATGTGAAAGAGAGTTCTGCTTAGTGTCAAAGAAAACATTGACCATTTCTCTCTGTGCACATGAACCTCATATGATCATGATCTTACAGAAAACCGGTTTTATGATGTAACTAATTAATCTTTTTTAGTGAACCTCTGGAATGAACCTTGAAGGATCACTTTCTTGCAGTCCCTAATTCCTTTCCCCTCTGTCTCTTATCACTCTATCACTAAATTTCATTGCAAAAGGGCATTTCACACCACAAACTCTTCTCACATTGCCACTCGCAGCTTTTACACTTCTTTTTTTCCTACCTATAAAAACGAATGATGATCTAAAGGTGGACTGAGGAAAAACATAGAGAAACGTTTCCCCTTCACCAGCGCGGCTTAAGACTTTGTTATTAAAAACATGACAAGCCATTCAGTTGGTAAAGGTGCTTACTCAAGGGAACGCGCAGAGTGTTTATTCTTTGATTAATCTGCTTGGAAGAGACTTGAAATTTCCCCACTCATGAATATGTGGATGACAGGGAGGTTTCTCCGTGGTGACAAGTTTATCTAAACTACAGGGCAAAACGATTATGCTAATATCAGGTTGTAGTCATCAATCATCTCGTGTCAATGTTGTGTCAAGGCTTCACGTTCCTGATCCCCCCTCCGGCCATTGCGCCGTTTGTTTGTGCGTGTGTGGGTGTGTTTGCGTGCATGTATGCAGCTGTATGTGTGTGTGTGTGTGTTTGGAAAGGAGAATTGATCACATTCTTATTACGCCTGGGGACTGTTGGGTGGGGGTGGGGGGGTGCACTTGCTCTTGCGTGGAGCTGTTCTCCTGGATAAGAGCTGATAGAAAACTGGGAGGGAATTAATTAGGAGAGTTTCTTCATCTTGATATGAAGGTCGGGCTGCACGCACTGAGTCCGGGGCGGGCTGACGTCAGAGAGACGCGCCTTAAAACCAAAGAGCGCATCACAGGGTGAAGCATGGTTTGATCACACACAAGCTTTGGATTGTAAGATAGCAGGGATACTGTTGAAGCCGCAGCAGCTCAGTGAATGAGACGGAAGTTACCTCCAAAGACTATTTTCGTGGTGCGTAAAATGAAAATGCTGCGTAAATGCGTAAATTCTCTTTGGATATGATGGTAGATGGTACTGATATTTTAATAGCTGAAAAGTTGACTTGTAAAGTAGCTCTGAACTAGTGTCACAGGCAAAAAGTCTCCCGCTGGCACGGATGCTGTTGGATGTTACGGCGGTCTGCGCTCCTGCCTCTGAGTCTTTGATCGTGTTTGAGCCATGGCTTACTCTCCGCTGGGATATTCATATTCCACAGCACCGCAGGTACAGTCAACATTTTGCATATGATTTTGTACTTAAAGTTATGGTAAATGATAAATTAAAGACTTTTTTTTCACGAATATGTCACTTGATTTCTTAACAAAACCTGATAAAGTCGGTGAGTAGCACCGCAGGATTTGTTCTCAGGGCAATTTTAATATGTTTCTTCTATAAATTACTTAAATAATAACACCCAAAGTTTGTCACCTGAATAAGGAAACAAGAATGACAGAAGAGCAAATCAAACAGGGTTGTGGATTTTTTGTAGTGTTATCTAAACAGGCTACGTAATTTTATTTGTCTATTTATCGTTTTGTTAAAAAAAAACACACTTTATTGTTTCTCTGTTGTAAGCAAATAAGACTAACTTTAAATTTTTCTGGCCAAAGTTTCTGATGACCTCCAGCTCTCTGGCCGGTTGTCTGGAGCCGGGAACACCTCCGTCACACCCGGTGCTGCGCTCCCCGAGTCACCAGCTCACCTCTGGCGCCGGCATTGGAGTTTACAGTGGCCCTTATCCAAAGAGCCAAGGTTATTATAACACCTGCACCAGCGACGCCGCCGCTCTGTACTCCAGAGTAAGTTTCACTTTTCACTTGTATTTAATTTTTACTGTCATTTTCCCTATATATAAAAATGCGTAATTGCGCGAGTGGTCTCTAATTGTGGGAGACACGCCAAAGAAAGGTTCATATCATAAAAATAATGTTAAATAAATGTAGACAGAGTAGTTTTAAGGCTAAAGTTACAACTTAGTGTCAAAGAACATTCCTGTGTAAATGTGATTTTAAATGATAAGAATTCTGACTAAGCATATTATCTGTCAATACTTTCAGGGGCCACTAGATCCCAAAGAAGGAGCTGCATCTGTGCACGTGAGGACATCTCAGACTCCTGCCTACTATCCTTATGAATATACATTTGGACAGTATCCGTATGACAGATATGGGTAAGTCAAAGTCTTAATATTGAGTGCTTTAATTTTCCTCAAATCAAACTGCATTTTCTCAATTTAAAAATGTAATATCTCAACATCAGACGACCCCTGCTTAAGACTGTCTGAAAGACATTTCTAGAGTGCTTGTAGCATGTGTGTCGTGATCTCACACTCTTTTATATCATGGCATTATTGAGTATTACACTCAAACTAATATCCTGACTGGGACTTGTTGTCTGGAACTGCCGGCACATTGTTTTTGTATTTCATGGTCTCTCTCCTGAGACATCATTATATGATTTTAAAGTCAATACTTCCTTGTAAATGAGAGAGGACTTTTTTTAATAGCAAATGTCATTTACTTACAATGCTGTTTCGATTGTCATCATTTGGCTCAGTTATTCCTGCTCTGACGGCACTTCCCGGCGCAAAAATGCCACCCGAGAGACGACCAGCACCCTGAAGGCTTGGCTGCAGGAGCACCAGAAGAACCCTTACCCCACAAAGGGAGAGAAGATCATGCTTGCCATCATCACTAGGATGACTCTTACACAGGTGGGTTTTAGCATCATATCATAGATTTAAAGGCACTATGGATGACTAGTTGTATAGTTAAAGATTTCCCTCAATCCATTTCCATATTACATGATTTGTCTTCCAATGTATTTGTTTGCTCCTTCACATCCATATAAATGTTTCATTCCTTCATTCTTTTACATACTTTTCATTTTCCTTCATTTGCCTTTTTTTTCAATTTCAAATATCTTCTTCCGTTTGTATGATTTCATGTTTGTTCCTCTCCAACCTCCATTCTCTCCCTCCCTCAGGTATCTACTTGGTTTGCAAATGCACGCAGACGGCTGAAGAAGGAGAACAAGGTGACGTGGTCGCCGCGGGCTTGCAAAAGCTCTGATGACCGAGGCTGTGATGATGACAGTGATGAAGCTGAGAAGCCACTTAAAAGCAACAAAGACCTTCCTGGTACGCAGGAATTAAATCAATCTCTCAGCACATTTAGCATGTTTCAAGCTTTTCTCAAACTTGGATAAGAATGAACAATCTTGGTATAAACTGTATTGTTCCTTATTGCAGATCAACAGTGTGCAGACCTGCAGAGTGATCTTGAGGACTACGACTTGCTGGAGTCCGATGGTTCTGACTGTGAACCGAAGCCACAGTTTCTTTCTGAGGACAATGGCGCAGACAAAAACACAGACCTCCCACATGGGCATCTTCCACACAACCCAGATTCTCTGCACGGAAAAGAGAGGTTGTCCCCGAACTGCCCCAAACTCACAGCGATCCAACAGCAAAACAATACCTTCTATCCTAACCCAGACCTTGAAAGCACAGACACAAAGCCGAAAATCTGGTCCATTGCTCATACTGCTGTGTCTCTGGATGCCAGCTTGCAGCCAGAATACCCTCCCTGTATGCTGTCGTCCACCAGATCCTCCTCACCTGGGTATCCATCAAATATGGGGCTAACCAAGGGAGACAGGCAACGGGAGTCACCAGTCGCCACACTCAGAGAATGGGTGGATGGAGTTTTCCATGGTCCCCCTTTCCAGCAGCCTAAACCAGCTGAAGTGTGGAAAGGCTTAAATGATACTGTGATGGACAGCAGAACACCTGGACAATCCTTTGAACTTGTTAGGTCTGCGACATCTTTGTAGTCCAACCAACACATCATCTACGGAATATGTCAAAGACTGCTGGACTCCATATAAACAGTCTACATTTTGTTGTTCTGACTTGACCTGTTAACCGCTTGCTAAGCCCCATTAGTTACACCTCATCTGTCAAGCTTTCCATTCTCATACAGCACATATGCAATTTACAGTGACGGCAATGGAGGATTAACCTAAAAATACTAAAATATTTAGTAACTTTCAAAATGATGGGTCTATAACTTACAGAGGATTTCAAAGCAGGTTTCTCTTTCTGGCCAACAAACATTGATTTTGCCATCTGAAAAGCCAGATTGGTGGCAGACTTTTTTTTTTATCTCTTGTTAGCTCGCTAATTAAGTTAGGCTGTCTCAATGAATTTATTGGTGAACCTGACTCTTGGTGACTCCTAAGTATTTTTGTCTCAATCTTGTAAAAAAGATATTAAAGGTGCATGCTGGCCACATTCGTTGTCAGGCTAGAGACTGAGGCTGAATGGCTAAAAGGCTTCGTGTCCCAGGCAAAAAGTCACATGTCCTCATGTCCCTTCAGAAGACATGCAGGCTTTCTAACTAACTTATTTATTTAGCAAATGTAATGTTATCTCAGGTAACGCTGTCTGTGGGTGCTGGATTATAAGCGTCCCCAAATCCAGTGAAGAGCAGAACAGAGCTGCTAACAACAGTCAAAACAAAAAAAGCAGCCTTTCACAAAATGGGAATATAATACACAGTGAACTTGCTAGATGTGTACCTTAAAATTGTAACCCAACAGATAACATCGATAAGCCTAGTTAATTATTTGCTCTTTGAGTTTAAAAGTAATTCCTGCAGGCTGTAGGGTAGTTAACTGCTAATGATTACAGCTCATCTTGGAGCAGACAAACACGATGTTTAAATAAAATTCCTTAACTTTGGTCCTTTGTTTATAGTTTTGAAAAAGTTGGACAAAGACACCACCTTCTATACTTTAAATGCAGAGTATTGTTCTCATGTACACTGCTTGGACATGTGGAGAAATCCAAGTTTGACAGACCTGGTGTGTCCTGTTACGGTTGCTTAGGGGCTCAGCAAATGGTCAGTTAACAATTTATGATCCTACTTTTACATTTGGACAGGCTCTAACCCTCATCCAACTTAAAAAAAAAAAAAAACTCTTATGGGCCTGTCACCACACATGTTCCTGTAGCAAGGTTGTACTGTTCACAAACCTGAAAAATATTCAATATTGTACACTTGCACTATAGCCTTCACATGCACTGAGTCACAAAAATAAAAGGTGTATTCCGTGGCATGGCAAAGTTCTCTGAGTGTGCCCTTACATTAGCTGCCCAATGTGGTGCGACCACTGATATCAGCTTAAATGATGTGAACTCTGTTCAGGAATAGTGGAAAAAAAAAAACAAAACTCTGCAGTTTTGGATATATGAGCATGTGTGTGAGTGTGAGTGTTTGTGTGTGTGTTTCTTTGTGTGTTTTGAGGGAGTAAAAGGGGGAAGTGGGTGGTATTCAGCCGTGACTAATGGAAACACACAGAGGAGGGTGCTGCTAAATTGTTAAATCGATGCCACTTCCAACTCGGCTCCAGATATAGCTGCAATCAGCGATGCGTCCCTTTTCATTAGGCGGCTTTTGACTTTGTCAACCTGGGACTGCAAGAAAATCCACCACGCACAAAATGCTTCATAAAACCTCTTAAGTAATTTTAAGTGAGAGGCACATCTTTATCCACTCCGGTGACTCTTTCATACAACCAATAATAATACATCATTGAAATAAACAGAGGAAGAAGGCTGGCGTCATTAGTCCTAAATGTTTTATGAAAAAAACATTTCCATCAACTTTAATTATTAAAGAAAACTTCGCAGATTTAGCACCGAAAACATTTAAACCAACACTTTCTAAAACAAAGCACAACAAGAAACAGTGAGAAGTTATTTTTTTCCACCTCGTCTTTCTCCTCCTGTTTTCGATTTAGGAAGAGTGATAAAGTATTTATCAGAACAGAGGAGGGATCTGTCTGGGCTTTGTATGGAATTAACCATTTCAGATTAAATAATTCAGGATGAATTCAACCGAGAATTTCATTCTGTTTCTGCCTCATAAATAAGTTAGATTTAAGATGATAAATAATGACATCTGACTTCTTATTTCTGTAAAGTTTTCTTTCTTCCACTTGCTGTCCGACAGGATCTCATTTAGGTTGGCTGCAAATATATTTTTTATATTTTTGCTCAAACTTTTCCTTTTTTTCTATCTAAGTTTAATGTACTAGAAATGATATGATTTTGTTTCCTTTTGAAAAATCTTGAGGTGGACTGACTTCAAAAGAAGAGTTGGTTTGGTCTTGGAGGATAAAGAATCGCAGTCAGATAAGAGGTTGACCCGCTGCTGAGTGGAGTTTAGAGATATAAGCAAACACTTGTTCTCACCCTCAGCTGTTTGAGACACGACTTGTCTCTTGGGACCAGAGCATGAGGCAAACTGCACAAGTATGTACATACTACAGTTTAGTATGGCGCATTAAATCTGGAATAACTTCAATGCAAAAAATGTAGAGGTTTTTATTCACTTTTTTTTAGTATAAATTCAGAATATTCTTTGATCAAGTATTTTTTCTGTCCTTATTTTTTTTAAAAAAAAGACATTTATTTTGAAAGAATCCCTAAAATGAAGGTGTTTTGTATAATTATGATTGTTTCACCTTCACTCTATTGAAGTTTTCATTAATTAATCGTTGTTACCTTATTTGTTTAGTTTATCTTTAATAAGTGCACACATGCTTAATCCTAAACCTTTAATAAGTGATTTATCTGCCAGTCATGGGGACTGAAAATAGGCTGTGACCACAACAATATGACATGATTTGTCAGGAGTTGCCTTTTTATACATCTAGCAGGCATAAAGTAACATTATAATCCATTTAGAGCCCCAGCCCTGGCTACTTGGTGTATGTACATCAGATCACTCTTAGAGCTTTATGCTGCGGCTAAAAGCCACTTTTTAAAAAAATGGTGAGACTGAACCAAACTGTGAAATTGCAGGAAAGAGAACAAACAAACAAACAAACAAACAAAACTGCAGAACAGATGACAGTTCTCTGTTGGTTTGCTTATAAGGCACATAACAATTTGATCCACTGTTACAAAAATATTTGTATAGTCACTTTAATAGCAATTAGTAACATATAATTAACCGACAAACACCATTATTTTAAGGTGTATTTTGTCATATTTAAGTACAGACTGTTTTAACTTAAAAAAAAATGTTGTTTAATTATGAAATTACACTACAGAGTTTTCCAGTAGTTGGCCTTAGGAAAGGTGTTAAATGCGAAAATGGTGGTGTGAACCTACGAACTGATGAGGATGTTTACAAAAGCAGAATTAGGATGCAAATATTATCAAAGCTGGAAAAAACTGACAGATTCTTGGTTGGTATTTTACATTTTCTTCTTGCTAGACCGACCCTTCATCATCTCTCTCACTTCACTTTTTCACACTCTCCATCTTCCTCTGCTGACCTCTCACTCCCACCTCCTTCCCCTCCTTTACTCCTCCAGCCACTTCCCATCCTCCTCATTTCCTTCCCTAACCTCACATCTCATTCTCAGTCCCTGTCCTCTATATTCCACCTCGTCTCACCTCGTCTGTGTCTGCTCGCGACACAAAAGCGAGCCACTCAGCAGCCAGTCTGACACGAAGGCCTGCTCCCTGGGCCATATAATGTGATTAAGCCTCAGTGTGTTCCTGTACAGGATGGGCAATGTTAGAGCTGCTGTTTACTTTTCTAGCTCACATCGCTCTGAGTTATCTGGTCTTTTATGTCTTTTTCCTGAAAAATTAGTGTTTTGCTCACATTAATTGTTCATATTATAAATTCTACACTCTGTGACTCCTCAACTTTTTAAAAAATTTCCACCGGAATGTCTGCACAGGAAGTATTGACAACTTGAAATTACTCCTCTCTGCACCCTCCGTCTGACACTTATTTCCTTTCAACACTGTCTGTGTCTCTGTCACATACTTACACACATACACACATACACCCCCTGGCATACATATACACACAGTTCGAAGTCTCTTGCGTCTTGTCACACACACTTTGGTTTCCGGGGCTATCAAAGTGCTGAGTGCAAACTCTCTCCTCCAAAAACTGTCACATGTCGCCAGAGGTGTCTCGCTCCCTGCGGAAGCCCTCTGAGCTCCTGGCACAAGAACAAGTCATTATTTCCATGGTAAAGGTCAGAAGCTGTGTCACCTGACTCTAAAGTGGAGCTGAGTGGAGTCGCCCCGAGACGACGACCAAAGGTCAGTTTTCTGTTTCCCCTCTCATGCAGTGAGTATGGATTTGAGGAGGACGGGCTGCTCCCAGATCTGCCTATGAGCTCCTTTTGGTCACAGTGGCCTCTAGACATGGAGGTTCAGATAATTGGCTACAGGGAGCTCCATAATGAGCCTGAGGGTCTGTAATATGACACATCTTCAAGGGGAAATATTTTAATAGGGCAATTACAGCGACGAGGAGGATGTTTTGTACTGATGAGTGATTGTTGTGGAGGGGCGCTGTGTTAAGGAATTCAATGGCATTTAACTTCATTATCTATTGTGTGGCTCAGTAGTGAGTTTTTCAATATGATTACAGTCTCATTTGAACTTATTTTTGTCTGAATGCTTTGACCCAAAAGTACAGGTCACATTATGCTCAAGAGTTGCATTTGCAATTATTTTTTATCATTACGCAGAAGGACGGTTGATAACCGGATGTAGCCATAAAACCCTCTGGTGATTTGACAGTTTAAAGTTAAACTCATGAATGAGTCCATCTGCAAAACATTGACTAAATTCAACTTTATGATCTGGATCTACTTGACATATGTGAAGAAAATTAAAAGAATATTCTATTATGCCGGCTGATGCATTTAAGAGCGGTGAATAATTAAACAGCTCGGTTAAATCCAGCACTAAAACACTGCACTGTTTAATTCAGCACAATTCATATGCTCAGTTTCATCTGAAGACTTTGCCCCCGGCAATGCCTCCAACTCAACCAACCACTGCCTCTGAACCACTCAAACTTACCAACCGCAAGACCAACCAGTCAGCTCTCTGACACTGACCCGGCTCGCCTGCCTCATTTTAACAATACACCTCTCTCCCCTTCAATCATCCAAAGTGGTCTGACTATAGATGAGGTTAACTACAGCATAAGCCTCACTTCCCGGAGTCACCAGGGCCAATTATATCAGCCTGACTACTCTTCCCAACCTGAGCTCTATGGTGTGGAAAATGCAGTTCCACTGGCTGCATCACTGGGGACAGAACAGGCTAGTGCTGTCTGGAGCCTGAGCCAAGCGCAGGCCAATTTGGCATGCAGAGGTCTATGGAGAATAAGCCTGATGAAATATATATATGATCTTCTTCAAACATGTATTGTTCCGCGCTGCTGTGTCTTATCAGGCTGGCTCCCTCCTGATGTCTTCCAGGCTTGGCAGAGCGAGACTCTACAGCGCAGATTGTGTGGGACCAATGCACAAGGAATGCTAAGATTCTCCTTACAGTAAACAGTAGAGACGAGGCATATTTTCTATGCTTATTGATGACAACCTTTTTGAAACACTGCGGTCCCAGAAATCAGTTATTCATACATTCCAAGATACAAGAGAGAGAAAAATACCACTCACGCTGATAACAATGGAGCAGATAACGTTTTAAAAGTGCAGTGCAACTTTAATCAGCTGCCTTGTTATAGTTCAGACCACTTCAAGCTTTTTAACATACAAATTATTTTATTGTCTGTTCCAATAACAAAAAGATTCTTTTGTGTAGTAGAAGATGATATCTAAAACCTGGCTTTTATTTTCTGTAGGAAACAGCCTTTTAATGTCTGGTACTCCACCAGACTGAATACATCTGCAGGACTCTGCTGACCTCTGCCTGTCACAAGGGGAACTGCATACAGCAATTTAAAGTGGAACACTGGAATTAAACTACTGCACTGGAGGCCCCAATGAATGGGATCATGTGATATGTTTAAAAAACAACTCTTGGTCATAAAAGAAACATAAGTGCACAGTTTCTAACCTGCAGACACATTGAGTACAAACAGAACCACTGCATTTAGCTATACACCAATCTGTCACAACATTAAAACTATTGACAGGTGAAGTGCATAGTGCTGAAAACTGTGGGTCCTGACATGCACCACCCATCCAAACACCCTTGCAGACCAAGTACATACCACTCATGGCAACAGCATTTGGCCATGGCTACCCCTCAACAGGAAAATGCGCCCTTTCAAACCACATAATCTGCTGAGGAATGGCCCAAAGGATGTTACTAAGTGGTCAAGGCATCAACCTGGCCTTTGAATTCCCAAAATCAAAAATTAAAAAGCATCCATGGAATGTGGAGGAACAAGTTTGATCCTTGGAGGCTTTACCCCTTAGTCTTCAGGAATCAGTGGATCTGGCGCTATCCCCTGGCATCAGACACCACAGGATCCCAAAAGAGGCTCTGTATCCTTGACAGAGCAGTTTTGGGGACATGAAAAGGACCTACACAACATTAGCTGGGTGATTTTAATGTGGCTGTGTTGAAAACTAACGTGACGAAACAGCAGTTTTAACAGGCTTTCCTTAAGAGAATGCACCCTCACACATTACAGACATGATATAATTTATTAACCAATATGGCAATTTATACAGAGAAGCAAGGACAGAGGAAATGTTTCAGTGATGATGCTTCTGCTTGAACTGTAATCCACAGTAGCCACATGTGCCCACTTTTGTGTCTTTATCCTGAAAGAAAATAAAATGAAAGTTTGAAAATGGACTTTTGCATATCTGCCATGACATAATTCTAAGAATACCCCATATAAAATTATACATGAAACCATTACAGATGATCTAGTTGGTAGTAAGGCCAAATCCATGCTTGCACATATTTAAACCTTAATTAAAATTTTATTGCTGTTGCACAACAACAAAACACCTCAGATAAGCACCAAGACATAGAGTGAGTGATATGATCCAGCCAAAATGCATCAGTTTTCCAACTATTTCATCATAATTGTGTGTGCCTGGTCTTACCAGGTTGATGTAGACTTTGGGATGGCCCAGGGCTCCTCCACCTCCATCACAGGACACCACTCTGGCCTCAACGTCTGTCACTGGCTCCTCTGCCACCAGTTTGAAGGCAAAGTTCTTGTTCACCTTCACATAGACAATGTGATTTCTGTCATTATCCACTTTGTAAATTCTAGTCATATGATGAAGGCTATCATGTGTTTGCCATCTATTTATTGTGCATCCACAAAACAAAACATCCAGTTTTTAAATGGATATGGTAGTATTAAATTGCTCATGGATTGTTTTTACCATTGAAAAATTAAAATTAGTTTTCAATATACCACATTTATAAGTTAGTTTAAAAACTTAAGCTTATTATTCAAATGCAGTATTGGTGGTTATGTGCACTGATTTGAACATATAGTGAAATTACAAAACAATGGATCTGAAAGCAAGATGTCAGTGTTTGGCTGGATTTATATATTTATATGACAAAATAGGGCTGG
>JAPZDY010000008.1:16857795-16870586 GCA_029783645.1 Ctenochaetus hawaiiensis
CATAATAAACAGTCCTTTGCTGTGCACTGAATCAGTGTTTCAAGTTGGTGAGGTTTATTAATAAGGGTCATCGTCAATGTTTATGAACAACTTAGTAGTTGACTTTTTTTAACCATATTTCTTTAAAATGAGCCTCTCACTCTACATTTGTAAATAAACAGTCTGATTTAAAGGTACAGCAGCCATAAATATCCTCACTTCTTCTCATCTTTAGCGGATTTTCTTCTTTTCTTTTTGATGTGGGAGGATGTGCTCTCTCGCAATAAGACTTTTGGCTGATGAAACAGGGTGTTGGTCTGCCCACCAGATCTCATTTCATCTTCAGAGTCTCTACCGTCGTCTCGGCAAAGGTTGATCAGTGGTGGGATGTGGGGAACTTCATCTTGAACGTATGCCCGTACAGACGGTACATTTTCGGGCTGATGCTGCCTAAAATAGTACATGTTGTACTTGATTACTTGTGTGCACAACTTGAGGGAGTCAGAGTATAGTTAAAAAATGATCCCTGGAGAGAGACATTTACTACCTGATATTATCCATATTATTATGCATATACCATCAACTTCCTGCATACAGTATGCAGCCTCCAGTTGAGTATTTCATGGTGATGAACTGTATATTGCGCTGCTCGAATAAGAATTTGCCCATTGCAAATGCTTAGATTGAGTTGTGGTTGTGAAGGGAAATAGCATCTCTTCATGTGTTGATGTGTGAGACATCAGCGTGGTCAACCATAACCATCTCTAGAATTCTGATGAGTTCATTGGCAATGTGATTGCCTGCTGTTGCTTCACTTGTAATGGAGCTATGTGCATGTTTACTTCTTCTTCTTTTTTTTTAAATGCTAATTTCAGCCTAAAGGCATGTACTGACAAATGAGAGTGATAGTGAGCCTCCATTTGCCATCCCTGTGCCTTTGCCTCTCTTCTCTTTTGGCATTTTCTCTCTAACACATGACTCATATTTGCCGTCCAACTCTGTTCCTCACAACAGCCACACGTCTGTCTGATTTTAGCCTTAAAATAAGCAAATCTAGATTTTAATCAAATGCACTAACATTTTAGTATTCTGCTCTTGTGTTTATGCTGCCTCATTTAATGTTAAAAACAACTGAAATTGCACTAAATGTGGACGCTGAATTCTCGAGTTGCTCCCAAAATGAATCCAAGCTGCACAAGATTTTGAGAGAAGCACATAAAATCCCCCCCAAGGGCTGCACAGAACACACATGAGCAGATACAGATCTCAGATATACCAAGAGACACATAAATGCACAAGGCAACAGATGCCATTGTAAGCATGGTAATGAGAGACTAGCAGAGGAGGAGGATGCGGAGGCGGGAGACGGTAACAGTGGCGAGTAGCAGGTAGTATAAACAGAAACAGCAGCAGCGGCATGAATGATTGTCAGATGATAAACACCACCTCACTGACTTGTGAGAACGTGATTGGTGATTGTCAGAGTTAACTTTTGTGCCTCGTTTTTGTAGCCCGGCAACAGGAAATTCCCAAACTATAATCAAGGGTATGATTTCTGCAGATATTTGAATGAAATGAAAACATTGCAAAGGAGTGAGCACGGAGGGTTTTGATTGCTTGATAATAACAACAATGACAGAGGTAGAAGAAAATCTGTCAGCTTAGCACTGTTTCATGCATTTAAACAGTGTGTCTGTGTTTACAATCATACCTTTAAACAAAACACTGGAATATCATTCCAGTTCTGGCATATCATGACACTCCTGTTGCTGAAGTAAAATTTAAGCTCAAATCAGTGATGCATCAATAAGTTTCTTTGCAGAGCTGGACATATTTTATGCCCAGTAGGAAAAAATGTATAAATTTAAAAGAAATGTACACTTTGTTTGTGTCTATATTTATAACATATTGTTTTCTTAAAGCAAAAAATCTATATTTTTCTGCTATAACTGTGTCCATGTGGTGTCACATCTACATTATCACCTATAAAAAAGGAAAAAAATGCATCAACAAACAACACATTAATCGGATACAGCTGTTATTTACAGTGGTTATGATTTGTTTCCACAAAAATTAGTTGGAAAAATGTGTGAACCCTGTGACTTTTTTCACTGAAATATATAAACATCTTGATGTTTGTCTTATATTTCTGTTTTGTGTTGCTTGATGGTGATGTTTATGAATCTTATTCTCCCTTAGTATCTTTTCCAAGTTTTCAGGCCAAATAATTATTATTACATTAAAAATAATATATAGGGACTGATTTATTTTTTCCAGGACTGGCAACAGACATTATCATCCAAACAGTGCCCAACCCCACTTACTGGCTAAGAGACATTCCAGTTTCCTGTCTGTTTTCCGCAGCAGATGAGATGTTACAGTATCATATCAGTGCAACAGACTCACAGGCACCAAGAGATACAGCACCCCCCCCACACACACACACATGAACACACTAGCTGGGATGGATGGGTCTGCCAATCAGCCGAGCAGACTGCAGCCCAAGCCTCGGCTGTTTGGATCTCTCCCACAACAGTGTGACTCACACTCGGAGCTTTGCAGTCAGTGGAGCGTATCAGCCTCCATCTTCACAGGAAACACTGCCACGGCTCCCACTTTTCTATCTCATTATGCACTTACATACACTTGCTAATAAACCCGGCGTTCTCAAATCAGCCATGCAAACATGCGCTCAAAGTGTGCAGGCGGCATGTTGACAACAAGGTCAGAAAATAGTTCCTGGAGTGACACTGAAGCTTTTTGCGGTCATAATGGAAATAAATAAAAGAAAGAAAGACAGAAAGAAAGAGGAGAGACAGAAATACAGAAAATTTCAAGAATATGCTTATCTCTTGCAATATGCAATATCTTGCATTTATTGTAATAATACATTATTAGGATATTTATGACGCTTAGAGGTGACCTTTAACAAATAATCATGTTAATTATTTTTATTTCCAATCCAAATACTTGTAATTTGTAAAGGTCACAGGGACCTTCAATTATACAGTGATAACTAAGATGGGATTTATTGTTGCGTTTTATTATTTATTTTAATTAATTAGCTTTTTTCCCCCATATTTCTACATAATTCAAGTTGTAACATACAATAGTAGTAGCCTTATAGTGTGTGTGTGTGTGTGTGTGTGTTTATATCATCTCAATTAGCGAACAATAGGTGTCCTTCTTGTTAGTGAGGGACTTGGGAGACGAGATGAGATGAGTCACACTCACAGCTGTGACTCATGTCCTCAAAGCAACACGATGTTCTCATACAGACATAAACAAAGCTCTCACACACGCACACACACGCAGCAACACCTCATGTAACACATCTCATGGGCACATTATATGAATACATTGGATACTGTACATTTGGACTCAGTTGACAGTGTTTGCTAATTGTTAAATGTACTGTGATACTGATAATTTTGCATCTTTTAATGCGCTCAGATTCAAAAGGTAAAATGTCAGCTTTTAAGGAAAAATACTTACAAGTTTTTTTTAGAACTTTCTTTTGCATTTCAGAATTTACAGCACCTTGACTGGTTCAGGATCTTTTCTCCTTTTAATTCTGTTTTTATCAACCCACCACTGAGACAAAAATCTGGATCTTCAGCCGTTAGATAGACATCTTCTTCACCACCACCTTTACAAATGGTCCATTTTCTTCCTATGCTTGGAAACCAGCCTCCACTTGTCAGAGCTGTTATGCTGGAATCTGCCACCTGTGGTTTTATATACAGAGGCTGCAAATGGTGAGCAGAACATGTGATCTTTTTATCAAAATGAACTATTCAATTATACATATATGTTAAAAATATTATTGGTGGCTTCAAAGTAGATTTGACAGGCTGTAAAAATGCAATAACAAGGTCTAACATATTGAAGTATGCAGATAACACCTTTATTTTGGTCATTCATTTTGCTTAAGTTACACTTGATCCTTGTTTTATTCCTTTGTCTTCACTATAACCAGTAACACAATAAAACAAAGAAACATCAATAATCACAACCAGTGGAATCAGTGCAACAAACTCATTATGATTCACAATTATTATATTTTAGATTTTTTTCCCCCTTCAAACTAATTAAACTAAGCTGGAGGACCTGATGAAACAAGTGGCCTCTAAGGTGCCAGTGCAAATTCCTCACCTCAGCGCTTTCACCACTTACTCCCTACTGCTGTGTACGGCTGTAAACAAAAACTCTGATTGGTTCGAAAATCAAGAGACTGGAAGTGCTGGGCCAATCCTTGTTCAGGTTTGAAAATAGAGCACTCGAAGCCCAACTGTTGCCTGGAGACACAGATTGCAGGCAATTAAGGAGCCAGATTACAGTGGGGAGAAAATAGGTGATATTGTCAATGGAGCAAGAATTTGTGCATGTGTGTGGGTGTGAGGGTGAGTGGAGGAGGTGTGCGAGTGTATGTGACTGTACATGTTTTGAGCACAGCAGGCTGAACATTTGTGGAAATATGTGAAAATGTAGATGCAGGATTGTTAATTAATCTTTTGATCCTTGGTCTCCTCTGCACAAAGGCACCTTTCTGAAACTCCTATGGTCTGTGTATGTATTTGTGTGAATGGAAACATAGACTATTGTAACTTGTTTTCCACGTAATTCATGCAATGACTACCTGGAAAGCTATCACCACTATTTAAAAAAAAATATTTGATAAAAATATTGAGCAAAAATACAAGAGACATTATCAAGTGGGAGGTAAGAACAAATAATATCCAACCCTCAGTCATTCTGCTCTCCTTCAGTGTTGAGGTGGACTCACTGTATTTTTAAAATACAACACTAGAGCACTGCACAAACACAGTCTACGGTCAACAACTACGCTTTATCCTGCAGTACAAGATGTTTAAGAGAGTCTCAAAGTGCCAGGTTTGAGTCTTGGGGCCTCATTTCTACATTTTAATTAGGATTTATTAACAAGATTAAGTTGTTCTTTAAGGGAGTGAACTTTCCGGAGTAAACAGTCTGTCTGAAGCCGTAGTCTCATCACAAACAGAGACAATCGCTCACCCTGCAAAATGAATGGCACCTCAGGCTGAATGATGTAGTGTTGACCTGCAGTTCTAGTTGGTGAACTAATGTTACTATTTTCTCTCTACAGTTTTGTTTACTATCTCCTGGCATTTAACTCAACGCAGTACACCACTTTGTTTAAAAAAGAAAAAAAAAAAGGTGTTGAAAAGGGAAAAATATATCTCACCAAGCTAACAACCTCGCCAATGGTCAGTTAGCTAACTTGTAGTTTATTAAACTCTAATAAACTATGGTAACTCTTTAGTTTGGACACTGTGGATCTGCCTCCTTCAAATCAGTGCTGCAAAGATGGCTTCCTTATGGTTAACAACACAAAATTAAGAATCAAAATGAATCAAAGTGGGATTTTATATGGAGCGATTGCACATGTTGTTTTGCCCCCTAAAATGGATCACAGTAACTGCGTAACAATTAGTTATTTTGCTGTGATCTTGGTCTGTACAAATTTTATGTCTAATCGTAATATTTAGGATACAAAGCAACCTCCATTTAAGCAATCTGCATGTTTAACTGAATCTTTTTCATCCCAAACAGATTAAAAACATTAGTAAGAACAGCTAAATGAGGCCCCAGGACTAGAATACAAGTCTGCACATTGCGAATGTCTGTGAATATTCTCACTCATCCATGTGATGGTTAACCGAGAAAGCTGAATCTCAGAAAGTGAACATGATTGTAGGTACTTGAAAACATTTCACCTCTCATTCAAAGGCCTTATTCACTTTAGTTCTCAGTTCAGTTCTGTGGAACTGAGGAAGCCTGTTGGATAAGAGGGGATATTTTTTTATGTACCTACAACTGAGTCCAGTTGCCCCAGATTCAACCCTCTTAAATTGTTTACCATGAAACACAGCAGGGATCTTTTTTAAGAAGTGGGCTGCACATTTTCCACTTTTGACAGTGTGATGGGTATCTTTCCCTCCTCTACGCCTGGCGGCTTAGTGACCACATCTCCTGGAACCTTCCACTTTGACCCTGACTCCCCTCTCTGTTCCCCTTCCCCCTGTTTGTGGAACAGCCTCTCTTTGAAATTGGTTCTGGGGAGGATCCAAACGACAACCCCCATCGCAGCCAGGGCCGAGCCGAGGCACGAGAGCCCGATCCCAGCCGCAGTGCTGAGGCGAAGCTCCCTGTTGAAGCTTACAGCCTGGGTGTCCACAAAAAACAGGTCTCCCTCTCCGAACGACTCAATTTTATGGGGAGTGGAGTAACCGACTGCCAGGCTGGCAATACCTGCAGTCAGGATCAGGAGACCCAGGGCCAAGGACACCTGAATGGAGACAAAGAGGTGGAAGATAAAGACCTGAAGAGGTAATTTTCTGCAACCCTGGTCTTTTTGTCTCTGTTAATCTCTCCTTGGCACTCTGCATTTGTTGGGATATGGTCATTTTGTGGTTTGTGATGCAGAAAAAATCTAAATTGCTCAAATCCAAACACCTGGTTCTGTTGCCAGAGACACAGTTGGAAAATCTCCCATTGTCTCACGCAAAAACACCCAATTTGGCCGAATCAAAAATGACTGTAAAGTGTCCAGACGGTTGCTAAAATGACCAAGTTTAAACTGTCAGCCTTTATTTGGTCACGAACACTGGCTTGCTACTTGGCAGCTATCTTGCATAAGTGTCACGTCTCCAGCATCACCTCCAACCTCCTGATGAGAAAACTGAAGTTTATCGGTGTACATATAATCAGAACTATGTTACACTGAACTCTTTGAAACATTGACATGTTACATGTAAAACAAAAGATTGTTGTATAATGTGAAAAATGCAAAATGCAAACTATAAAGTTTTGTTTTGTGGCAACTGAGATGAGAACAAAAGAGTACACTTTATTTATGAATAAATATTCATGTTTTGTTGAAAAGGGTTTTACTAGAAGCGTTAACAGTCACGGCATGCCTTGAAATAGGGTTGATCAATTGTGCTTAATCAATTGCACCGATTCTCGTAGCTCTCAAGGAAGCAAGCAATGATGGATCTGGAAGTTTTCCTGCTAATCAAGAAGGGTCATAACCAGCCTGTCAAACGATGATGCTTTGGTCAACACTTGTGTTTGTTCTGCTGTACAGGATATGAGATGCTTAGATTCATTGTGCAGTTCAGGGACAATATGACAGAAGGCAGATCTTTAAAGGCTTGTAAAGGCAATAGAAACACGGACTGTGGACTAAAAGACAGAATGACATAAAAAATACACTGACAGGACATCAGCCAACGACTATGGTGTTTCAGTGATCATTGAGTTAACTTTCCCTGAGGGTGTCTGACTCCATGTCCCCCTGGGGAGTTTTGGTTACATTTCAAACAGACCTGAGAAGTAACATACCTAAGTACCTGTGTACCTGTAGGATTCCTCATGGGACATAATGGATATCAGTGATGGTTTTGATCTCCATTGTGTTATAACTAATTAGTGACTGATGTTTACTGATATGAAATATCAGAGAGGGACTAATTAAGAAAAAATATATGTCTTACTATCAGATAATGCAAAACATGCCAGAGAGGCTGAGCACAGAACAAAGAGAGACACCAAAACACACAATGAATACTATAATGTCTGATGTACATAGCAAAGATTTTCATGATTTGTTTACCGTTTTCATCCCATTTTGAATTTCAAAGATGATTATTTAATGGTCATTTAATTGTCATGGATTTATAAATGAATTAATTATAACTGAGTACATCTGTAATTTCTCAATAACTGTTCATTTTTTTGGCCTACCTCTGCTTTTAAAAACATTAAAGGTTTTAGACTCGGGAACAGAGGTTTGGTTAAAGGGTGTAATGTTACCAGAGCGTAGAGTGCAGTTCTTTTACCTTCCACACAGCCGAGTTCCACCACAGGGCTGATCTCTGGCTCTGGACGAACCCTCGATCCTCCGGGTCTCTCTCCCACATGGACGACGAGCACTCTTCATAGAAGTGGTGCAGATATGAACGAACCCCAAACTGAAGACAACTGGAACCCCCCTGGAGGAGTGTTGAGTACAAAGCAACCAAACACAAAAGTCCTCAGTGATTACATGAGCCTCCATCTGTCTTTTACACTCAGAGAAACATAGCTAACACTTCATATTACACCCCGCAAAATCTACTCTTATTATTAAGTACATATGGGAAACCATTAAAATAATTACTGGGTACCTATACATGTACAAATATGTTATTATAGAAAGAAGTTAAAGTTGAGAAAAAACTGAAAAAGGTCAAGATATTTTCAGAATCTTCTCTTCTGATCATCTGGATGAAAAAAATGTCTGTGATATAAAATCTATGCTTGCAGATCACGCAGATGATTGGATTAATTATGGGAAATCTTTCTGGCTTCTGGACATACCTTCAGAACAGCATTAAGTGTCATTTAATGACTGGCTTTTCAAATAGTATCAGTCCTTTAGAAAAACTGATTCTTAGATATATGAAGCCACTATAATGCTAAGGTTGTGAGAATAGTGTTGATATTGCAACAGAGTTTGTTATGGTAAAGTTTAATTTTAATTGGTTATAATAATAGTAGGTGGCATTGTCATCTGTAAAATAATATTAAAAATAAACTTTGAGCCCTCCTTTGTGACAGAATTTACATAATCAGATTTTATGTTGCTCCCTCAAACAAGAGGAAAACATAGTGATCTGGACCAAAGAAAGAAAAATCTAACATCTAAAAAGTTAAAATTCTTTGTAAACAATGTAACAACACCACAGCAACACAATAAAACTTATTTGTTTTGCCCTTCTGACATTTCATCAGACTGTTAGTTTGCTTTTCTTGTCCAGAGGGTTTTGTCTGTCTGTCTGAATCCACATGAATGAATAAGCTCTGGGATCCAACATTGAATAATTCTAACAATCAAAGCTGGAGTAGAGCTTTGAGGTCCTGTCATGCCATGGGAAGCTGAGGTAATAAGCATTGCCTTTAAGTGATAGCAGATTATCATCAGAATGAAGCCTTGGAAATGCAGGAGAAAGCTCCTTTGTTAATGGGTAAGTCTGGGGGATGTGGCCTGTGAAGCAAAGCAGTATTTCATTGGTGCCTTGCATGCATAAAGCATAAATATTTACACAGAATTTGTGGGCTGTAATCTAGATGTACTAGATGTCCGCCTGACCCTTTTGGCTGCAATAAAATCAAATGAAGCTTACCTCACTCCCGGAGGATTCTCCTCCTGAGCCGGAGACGCAGGCCTCAGAGCACAGCGCCATCACACCTCACACACTTTGTACACCTACATGAAAGGATACAGATACATACTGTAGGTGATTCACATTCAGCGTATAGACTCACAGATAAATTCTGTATGTGTGTATGTCAGCTGTTTGACTGTTGTAACACAAACACTGTTTATCTGCAGAAAATGGATTTCCCTCAATAAAAAAAGCCTCCCTCCCTCCAGAAGCTGGTTATAAATCTTGGCCTTTGTCATCAGGTTGCCCCAGTTATTGTTGCTGCATACCAACGATTGACGGCTACTGTGGCCCTGAGGTGGCTCTATCACCGCCCACAGATGAGTCATACATATGAAAGTGTGTGCGTGCTTTATTCTTCCTCATACGCATATGCACACATGTCCCTCTGTTGTTAGTCTCCTGAGGTGGTTTGATTTACTCCTTTGATGCTCTGCCTTCTAACTGTCTCTCTAAGCGGCCACACACGCCTGATCTCTGTCTGCACTGAACAGCAAGTTTAACCTGACTGCAATCTGAAACATAACGAACAAACAGATCAGTAATCACCAGAGGAGAACATCCTGCTCAGGTGATGTAAGGTTTGCGCTCTCCTTCAAGGCCAAAATCTTCTGATAAGGTGAAACTCTGTCCAAATAAACAAGCCTTTTGTGAGTCCATGAGATTTGTGTTTGTTTACGAGGTCTTGTCTCCTTGTAACTGAAAACTTGTGAGGATATAGACAAAGCAAAACAAATACAAAACATGCAAGGGAGAGAACCTCTTGTTCCAACAAAAGAATCTGTGTATAACAGCACCAAGCTGAGGAAATAATATTAAACAGAAAAACAGAACTGAAAGGTCTGTCATGAATAAGTCCTAAATTACCAGTCTGTGCTTTAGCCACACTGAGTTAAGCTTTTAGAAACATCTTTGGCAAAGTATGACATTATTTCTGAAAAGAGAGTGGAATGGGGCCAGACTTATTCAACAGAAAACTGAGTTTTTACAGCAGTGACATCCCTTTTTATTTTTGTGCAGCTTGTTTTTTTTTCTTAGAGAAAAGAGAAAAAGAAAAGATTTGACCTTTTTGCTTTTTTCTTATGCTGAATGTCAAACCAGTTTGATACAAATTAATTAGACTGAACTCACAAAAATATGGAGGAAAGTCAATAACTAACATCATTTCAATGGCAAAAGTTCAGCTTCATATGACCTTATTTCTAATGATGTTTTTTTAGTGAATGTGTTGGGCACTAATTACTCCACTAATGGCTCCAGTACATTAGTTATGTATTTACATTTCAAAACTCTTTATACTTATAAGTCACTTTAAAGGTCAGTCATTTTAAAAGAAAATATTATAATTTTTGCTTTTTAAATTTTTTTTCCAAGCAGCTGCAATAGCAAAATGCTCCGTATGAACAGAACAGTGTTAACAATGAAATTATTACACTAATATTTTGACAGTTTTCTGCAAAACAAATGCTTATATGTTGATACTTCAAGAACAATATATTATAGACACTTTGCTGTACTTAAACTTCATTAGGATTCCTTCACTTGTAGTAGTTTTACACTTTGGCATTGCTACTTTTTAAACAGTAAGGGATCTTTATACTTCTTTAACTAAAACTGTTCACTATACAAATTATCTTTAAGATACACATGTGAGGCACTGACTGGTGACTCACTGTGTATTATGAGGATAATATGGTGGATTAAGCTCTAAAGTGCGTTACCAAACTCACTGGTCTTGAACACCAATGTGATACATTCGTATTTTCATCAATAAATATGACTTATAATCTAGAATTCTTACTTTATTCATGATCATAAAACGGCTCATACTTAATCCAAGCTTTTGCATAAAATCAAGACCTGATCAGTGAAAAGAAATATTTCATCTGATTATTGAAGTAGAGCGCGAGCGCTGTCCATGGTGCTAATAAGTTTACCCCCAAACTTTCCTCCAGCCGCAACGACAAACAAGTCCAACTTGAGCTCAGTTAAGACACACACACAGACGAGCATTTTATTTCTCTACGATCCTAAAACACGTCGAAGATGCAGATGGGTTCTTTGCTGTACTACAATAATGTAGAATAAACGATTTATTCTTTCTTTTCCTATGCTAAAAGTCTATTGACACGGCAGCATATGTCGTATTTGGATAGGACTGGTCGCGACAGCCACAAACTAACCATCAGCCCTGGCCACCAGTGAGTCATCGCAGCCATGCAGCCTCAGTCCTTTTCACACTTTTCTCCATCGCACTTCATCTACAGCGACTCAGTTTTTTTTCCCTTCTCCCCCACCACATCTGCAGCCACCTCTGTTTCAGTCCAACCGAGTTTACAACCACTGAAGGACTCAGTCTTACCCCCCTGGCCGGAGTGCCCGCTCTTCTCACTGGGTATCCATGTGCTGTCGGACCGGTTGATCTCCAACGCTGCAGCTGATGTGAATCAGCTGCACGGAGACACTGAGCATGCGCGGATGGAGATCGGTTTCTAACGAGATTAGTCAATACTGAACCCTCTGACTAAGTAGCATCTATGCTGTCACTGAAAGTGAACCAGACAACACACACGTTGTTGTGAAAAGATTTCATTTTTATTAAATAGGTTCAATTATTCTATCTTTATTTATTATTTTTTTAAACAAAGTGAGACAAAACAGACTTTGTTCCTTAGTTTATGTCTTTTATCCACTATACTGCAAAATGATCACAGCAAAACTTTCAAAAATACAGTAGCTTAAGTTACAAAAAAGTAGGCTATAAAGCAGAAAATATGTGTTCATATACCACAGGAGATTAAAGCATTAGCCTCTGCACCCGTCACCGGTACCATGGATTCACCACCACCAGCCTGAGGGAATATTTAGTGGTATAATATAAAAGCCAGATTAAGACTGCCTATATATTTATTGCCATTCTTATGGTCTAGGTCTAGTAGTGTTGTCAGTTATCCAGCCCAGATGAGCTGTCTGAATTTACCCCTCGGCACATTCTGCACCTTTCTTGATAATATTCCTTTGAAGGTTGTTTAGTCTAAAGAGCTTTTTGCAGTTTGGTTAGAGGTGATTTTGAATTGAGTCAAACTTTCTCTGCTAACCCCATCTTCACCTATTCAAGGAATGAAAAGTCAGGACATATAAGCCTCTATTGCTTTGATTTTGACCTTTCTTTTTAATAATTAACCTTTTGTGTGTCCCTCCACTTTGTCAAAGTGCAATACTAAATCACTGGTTTAACCTATTAAAGCAGCACCTTCATGGTTGGCATCTTCTTATGGCAACTCATGGTGACTGTAAGTATAAGCCTTCCTGCTGTACAATATTAAGCCCAAATATTGCCTGTACAGCCACTGCCATTCTGTACTGGTAATGTCATCTGAGGCCAGAGTCTGAACAGTAATGATCAGCAGATGCAGCTGCAGCATCAAAGTTCTGCACAAACAGCTGCCTGACTCATTTACAGGTTGAGGTTAGATTTCAGTCATGACATTTCACCCACTTTTTACATCAGCAATGAATAAGTAATTAAACCAAACTTATTAAAAAAATATACACTTGAAA
>JAPZDY010000008.1:16870686-16885201 GCA_029783645.1 Ctenochaetus hawaiiensis
TTGTAGCCCACATTTATCTTGAGGAACGTTTTCTTTTTGGACATAAATTTAAATTTTTTTAGTTTGACTTAAGATACAGACAGCAGCTACTTAGTCCATGACGAGGATGGATATATGTTATTACGTGCACGATATAAGCTATACCTCAACCAGACACCAGGACAAATCAAGATATTATGACTTCATTTTTGAGAAGCTTAGAGTGAGGGTTAACCGTCTTTATGGTCATTGAGTCGTTCAGTCTGTTAAGTGCCTTGTTTGAATGTGTATAATTTAGGCTGAAGTGTAACATTAGGAAAAAAACTATAAAAATGGTTAAATGATTTTTTAGTAGTAGGTCTGTGGAGTTTCACAATTAAATCTAGATAGAGCTTATCATGGTCCTTTAAAAATTAATACTGAATACAGGGGCTAAAGTGTATATAAATGATCATTTGCAGACATTAAATGTGGAGTTCAACAGGGTTTAGTTTCGGGTCTCATTTTATTCCTTTTACCATTCCTTTTAGCTACTTTTTTTAAGAACTTTATTTAATTGTTAGTGTCATTTTCAAAGGCATAAAACCGCTGCAAACAGTCCTTGACAGAGGGCTTAAACATTAAGGTACAATATAACTGGAGTCCATCTCTGCAGAAAAATGTCCATCTTCATTTAGGGCTTTGCTGTCATGTGTTCCTTTATGTAGACTGCTTCTTTATTCTTACCTTGTTTTTCTGTTATTATTCTTTTCTATACAATTTCTCTTTAATTTTATTATTATTTTTTTATCAATTAAGATTGCTCTTTTAAGTATCAGACCATGAGTATTGAGTCTTTGTCTTAGTAAGTAAGTACAACATTCTCTAGAGATAAGACCAAAATACCTTCAATCAGGTTGAAAACTCTTTTATGAGTTTTTCAGTGTCTAAATTCAGCACAGAAGAAAAGGTTCCACCTATATGCAACAGTCCCCCAGTTTCACAGTGAAGTTCTTTTAACTTTCTGTAGACAATTAAATAAATATTGTAATGCAAGGTAAGTTTTTGTACAACTCTGCTCTGAAATGTCCATCAAATGCCAGTTTGACAGGATAGACTTCTCAAATTGAGAGCTGCATTCACCAGCTGTCATTGACTGATAATGCCTCCGGGAGAGCAAACCAAAGAAGCATTTCTGTCTCAGTAAGCAGGAGCTCTCGCGAAAGGCAGGCTCACTTCAAGGCATGGTCTGAAGCTGAAATAATGCTGAACACACACATACACACACACACACACATAAAAAAGACACAATTCACATTAAGATATGTGCCAATATGTGTTCTGTAAATATTTCAGTGTTTCCTGAGGATGCATTATTTATGCAGACTGTCATAACAGATCCCAAATGAAGAGACAACAAATACTGTCATTCTCACATATTTCTCCAATCTCTGTGTGAAAAGAACATTTGCTACCCAGCAGAATAAGTTATATTGTGTGTCTTTGTGTGTGTGAATGTGTGTGCAAAGAGGCAGAAGTTCAATATCCCTGCATATTTGTTATTTGGACACAGTATGGTTTGCCATAAAAGGCAGAAGAAGACTGTTGCCAAGGTGCCTTGTTGAGTGAAAGACATAAAAACCCTGGTTTTGTTTGTTGCTCACACACACGCACGCACACATACACGCACACACACACACATCGAGGTCTTTCTATGACCAAGCTGTGCTCTATTAGAAAGAGAAAAAAATTTCCATGGTTACGAGTCCAGTAAGGTCAGGCACAGGAAGTGAGTGCTAGGTGTTGATTGGCTGATAGATAATTACACTTCCCTTTAAGATGATGTGCAAACAGGACTTTCTTTTTCATCTCCTCTGTGTAGAAGCTGTTGGAAAGCATTATCAGTCATTTCAGCTGCATGCCTTGTTGAACTTATTACTTCCTTTATTCACCAGCTCAGGAGGGTTATCATTCAGAGTGATAAATTATGCATTGTGCTTGTCTGCTATCTTAAAAATAACCTGTGCATCAACCCACACCAGCTCATAAAGCCACTGTCAATATCCTGGAACTTCCAAGCCATCATGTTAATTAGTTGCGAAAAGCCTTTCATTTATTGGCTCGTCAGAGAGAGAGGGTAAAACATTTCCCAAAGCCACAATATTTAGGTTTGATGGCTGAGAAGACAGTTTCAGTTTCTTTCATTTCTTCCACCTGTCTAATCCTTGTCAGGGTAAGGAAGTTGGCTGCTATCCACAGAGACTCTTTTTGACAAGATGGCAGTTTAATGCAGTGCTAATTGAGACACAGAGACATTCACAATGTTTTCAGACTTTTTAACTTCATTTTGAAACAATACTTACACATTTGATTAAAAACAAAAACAAACATAAAATTTTGGGTTTAGAAATACATTACATTTTTTTAAAAAACTAATTCTGTTTCTTGTTTTATGCAATTTGATAAAATTAATACTTCCTTCATGTCTTTAAATAAAATACAGAGTTTAGGATCTTGTTAGCTTAGCTTAGCATAAAGACTAAAAACATTGGGAAACAGCTAGCCAAACGCTATTCAAAGGTAAGAAAATCCATCTACCAGCACCTATAAGGCTTTTTGATTGACATGATATTGCATTTTTGTTGAATTTGTACAAAAATATATACAAGAATTGAAGTACAAAAGTTGCAGTTTGTTTCAGTTGTTCTTCTGGCAAATTGCTATTTTTACACTGTGTTGTTCTGATAATTAAACACACAACATATTAATTGTGTAATTTTGAGCTAGCAGAAAGTTTTTTGATGCCTTTTTTTGGATTCAAGCCATCAGGTTTCCTCTGTTGCCAGACTTTACTTCAGACTAAGCTAATCTAAGCTAAGCTAAGCTTAGCTTGGCTAACTTATCCAGAAGCTGGCTTTAGCTACTTATTCCTAATATTGACATTTAAGTTGTACCAGCCTTCTTATCTACCTCTAAGCCTGAAAGCAAATAAGTCTAATTCATTAAATGTCAAATTAGTTCTAAGACAAACAACTTCTTTATATCCACTCCCTCTGTGCCTCCTTTCTTTCACTTTCCTCAAACACACATGTTTTATGAGCTTACCTTTTTACACCCTGATAAAAGTCTATCTATTTTCCTTTTCTTCTCACTATCTCAAACCCAGGCATACCTCATGAATGCACAAAAGGCATATTAAAACTGAAAATCATTCTCACATTCTATCTCGGATGCAGGCTGGCTTTGACTTATCTTTTAATTGCACGAAGGCTTGTTAACTTAAATTCCCTCTCTTTTCTCCCTTGTGTCATATCTCTCTTAAATTCAAGCGTATAGTCAGGAGACATCAATCTATCTCAAATACAGTCATACCTTTTTAACCGCATAATTAAATGCTGGTTAAAATCCCTGGTTAAATGCTGTGCCCTATCTCTTTTCTTAAAAGCAGGTATTGCAGGCGTCATGGATGCACCCAAGCTCAATTTAAGTCTCAAATCTTTTTTTTATCTTTAATGTAGCTATGCTTGTAGTAAGCACACATTTTAATTGCACAATAAAGCCTCTGTAAAGCATAAATTTCCTCTCCCTTTGTGTATTATATGAAGCAGAGCTGCTGCAGCGCTGCAGGCAGGGTGATGGCAGTGCACAGTTCAGAAGGTCACTGGATGTGTTTGTGGGTGCGGGGCCAGGGAATGGCTGCGTTACATCACGCAGAGCGTCAGATAATGGCACATTAACATGAATAATGCATCCCATGTTGACAAGCGGAGGGAAACACACAGAGTCTAAATATTCTATAAGGAGAGGAATTCATAGAATAGAATAGTACTCTGGGAACTAATGGCCCGTCAGGTGTCACATCCTATGATGAAGAGGCAGAGGAGTGTGCGCATGTGTCTGTGTAGTGATGTGCATCTGCGTGGCCACATTGCTCATTATTGCTCAATATGGACTATAAAACCTTTTCTCAAAGAACCCTTTTAAACATCCTCTCATTTTGACTTCATGCTCGCTTCACTTGTGCCTCACTTGTGCCTGTCAGGAGGGCAATGCATGAGCAGTATTCACTGTAGTTTTATTTTCAGACAATGGAAGTCTGAAGGAGACATAAAACAAAAATAAAGCTGTCACAATAGTCACAATATGTCCATACTTGGCAAGGCTCAGATAGTTACTTTGACTGGAAAATATTTCAGCTTGGTCTCTGATTGATGTGTTTTTTGGGTCAGTGGCAGAAGATTTTTTACTCTGTTATAATTAAAATCTTCAGTAAAAGGAAGAATACAGCAACAGTATCAAAGGTAAAGTTGTCATTCAGGCAGAATGGATGGCTATTAGATATTAGAATGGCTTATTATTTCGAAAATGTATCACTGTTTAGGCAGAATTTTCAAGGACACAGTGACAAAAAAATCCCATTTGAAGGCCAAAACCCAAAATGGATAAGCTGATGGGTCTCAAATGTATAGACTCATATTTCAAAAAAGCTATTTAATTACCTCAAACGGCTGAGCACCATATTATCCAGCAAAGGTTAATTAAACAGGACTAAATACTGCATTTCCCGGGACTATTTTTATTTTGACATACATTTGGTCCTCTAGTGGGTATTTATGTCAGCAGGACAATAGCAGTCATAATATGAACAGTAGTTGTGTTCGCAGTAATGGATGAACATGTCATCCTTGGCAGCAGAGGGGCTCATTGTGGATTGATTTTTTATGGCACAGAGGAAATGTACTTAAGGATTTGGATGCACAGACAATACCTGTTAGTACTGTAGCATCAATTTATTGGCAGTTCGGATTTTCGCATGCAAATTTGAATTCTTGGCCATAAATAATAAAGAGATGCAGCTAATTCCGACCACTGTCCTACATTGTACTTTATTTTGTATGAGAATTTTTAAATCCGCAAAAGATTAAAAAAACTGTCAAAATCAATGTTGTAAAGGTTAATATTTGACTCTGGAATACAGCAAGTATGGATGTAGAATGCACAAGTTAAATTCTTCTTAAAGTGTACTTAGATAACGTAATTGTGTAAATGTATTTACTGTACTTACAGGTTTTAATCTTGCCTTTGGTAATCGCTAAATTTAAGTGAACTCAGATTAAATAAGGCCTGGATTAGGAATCAAAGATAAACATTCAGAGACTGATACGTTTACACATACTGAAATCAGGAGACATGTACATGATTTGGAATTAGAATGAAAAAAATCACTATTAACTGTTCTAGTCATGTTTCAGCTGCGGGGAAAAAATGTTTTACATATACTGTTAGATTCTACATGATAGAGGATGAAACAGCCAACTAAAACCCTCTTCCATAAGGCCCTGAAGCATGGCTTCGCCTCATCTTTCGCCCCAAGAGGATAAATTTCATCATTCATCTACTGATTATCATTTTAATACACTAGATTCCATATTCAGATGTGGGGCCATCCTGGGAACAAATCCACTTACATAATCCAGTCTATGATTGAGCTTGATCCATCTATCCTTCTATCTTTCTATGTATCTATCTATCTATGTATGTATCTATCTCTCTATCTATCCATCTATCTATCTCATTTGATGAGTTTTACTCAGCCCACGTCTTTTCTCTCCTGTCTCAGACACACTGACCCACTTCTCCTCCTCTACTCAGAACAGACTGTGCCTGGAGGGGAGGCTAGCCACGACATAAGGCCGCTGCAGAGCTGACTGGTTCAGGGGTCCATCTCAATAGGCTCCTTTTCCTCCCCGTCTTCCCTCAAGTCATTACAGCGGCGGATAGCAGACAGAGGGAATGGATGAGTTTCATTCCAACACGGCGCTTCCACTTGTCTGATCATTCAAGGTCATATCGTACAGATCAATAAGACTACACTGATGTATGGGGAAGTGGAGAACACGTGTGTGTGTGTGTGTGTGTCTGGAGGGGGGTGTTACACACCTGCACAGGGTCAGACACAGTGTGTTATCTCAGTTCCTAAATCTGACACTAGATGTCAGTGGAATGCAGCACAGGGCTTTGTGTAAGCTTGACTTTATCAATGCAAGTTCCTTTGTTTCACAAGTCTTCACACTGTAGAATAACAGCATACATATTTGAGGCCATTAAGTGTATTTATCTATTGTAGACCCTCCACACAGCTGCTTCATTCAGAGCTCTGCGTCAATGATTTCCATGAGGTGATGCAATGAAAAAAATTCCAGTGTAAGTGTTGGGCTTACACTCTGCTTGATGAGTCTAATTGACAAGTTTAATTTTATTCCGCTCTCTAGGAGAATAAGAACATATGTGCATAAAACTCATTTAATCATTTCATATAAAGTCATTCATCACTTATCATGAGCAGCAATTTCTAAAAGCGTCAAATGTGTTTACATGGGAAAAAAATCACTTGCTTTTTAATGCTGTCATACTAATAGAGATTAAAGTGAAATTGTCTTGTTTGTCAGCGGAAGCATCTTTGTCTTCCTGGTGCTGCGGAACAACTATATAAATATTTAAAAAGTCATAGAATGTCGTTATAGCCTCCATACAGCTGCTTCAAAGATACCTTGAACGCACCAGTGGTTTCCATGAGGCTAAGTGTGTCATCAATATGAAACTTTCATTTAGGATGGTGTCTGCTGTCACATTGCGAGACATCAAAGTCCCACAATATAGATCCACGAGTTTCAGCTTTATCACATTACAACAGTGGAATATTACCATGTTGGGATAAGGAATCGTTATCAAGTCAATAACACCATTTATCATTGATATAATTAGATAGCTGACTGTATGTCATTCTGAACCAGCACATATAAATTCTATCCTATACCCCCGCCTCATCTCCGAGAAGTCATTAATGTATCCTAGTGTAATATTATCACATGGCTACATTCCTCTTCTCTATCTAATCTAATTCATCAGTCTAATAGGTCATAATTAATTGCTCCATTATTAATCGAATGATGTCATACCTACATGCCTGGGGCTGAAATGAACTGTCTGTCATCAAGGCTGCTTACGAGCGTCGGGTGTGTGTGCTGGATGTGGCGATCATAGTTTTGAGCTTCTGGCCGATGCAGGTGTCAGAAGCTCATCAGACTCAACCATCTACTGATCAAATTTATCACTGTTCTGTGTGACCGTGTGATTACTACTGATTACCTCGGGTCAAAAGGTTCAAACATCATCGAGGAGGATATTACACCGCAGTGGGACATGAATATTTAACTGTCTCATTCTGGTGATGCTCTCTCACTGGCTAACTTGAGCCAGAGGAGATGATGATTAGCTTCGCAGACAAGGCTAACGACCTAGGATGGATTGGAGTGGAAGGCCATTGAATATGCCAATGACATGGAGTGGACAATCTCATTCTTGTAGAGGAGTCAGGTGTGGGTGCTGGAGAAGAGGGCATCAGGCAGTAACTTAGAGCTGTAAGTATTATCCCTCAGACTTTCATGTAGTCAAAACCTTGTTTGGAGTAAGTACTTCTCTATATAACCTCTCCAGTATAACCTGTCATTTTGTTAAGTCTGCCCACCCAAACCCAGATTTTTTGCACCAAATAAACGGCAATTATGTCATTCTCCTGTATTTCATACATTATATATTTCATACTATATTTCATACACATCTTTTCATTTACAATTCCTTATATTATTCTGATGTACTAGATCTATTTTAAAATGATAGATTTTACTTTTTGATAGTTATTTATATATTATTACATCTATCTAGAGAAACACTTGAGAGCTTCAAGACTTAAATCTGCAACAATTTGAGGTATAAGAATAATAAGTGTAGTTTCTTAAATTCTTAAATTTCTTAGTATCTTAAATTTGTTTATGTGGTTTATTAGCTTGTTAGCTTTTAATTTGTAGTGGCTGACAGTGTTAGTGGTTGTCCAATATAAACACTCACTTTCTGTACTGGAAATCTGATTTGCACTGGTGTTTTTCTTCTCTTATCCTGCAACTGCCTTAACATGTTTGCATATCAAATGAAGCTTGGTTGGGCTAGTTTGAATCTCAGGTTCTGAGGAAGTGCACGGAACTCACCCACTTTAGTAGAGGAACCTGTGTCTAGTGACTTAGCACAGATACAAGATAGTAAAACCAAGGTCTGACATGTTAGGAGACATAAATATAAATAAAACACGTTTTTCAGATGAGGGATCTTCATTGTTCTGCTAATACTAACAAAACATGCTTGATATTGATATTGCTTGATATTAAAAAAACAAATTAATTGTGGCTCTTATTGTGGAAGTCAGAAAATGCAATGTATTTGACAAGCCTCAACAAAACATATTTATATTTCATATTTAAGCATGTTAATTTGCAGAACTTCAATCACTTTGCTCAAGGCATGATGGAGAATAGCTGATTCCTTATATGAAACAATATGAGTTTAATTTTTTTTCACTGTAAACGGACATGCCATGCTATTCTGTTATGAATCAGAAACAGAAACTAGTCAGACAGGGTTTGCTGCCCAACTAATCTAGGATCTGTAGTATTAAACCAACCACATGTCACCAAATTAACCAGGACTTAAACTATTAGAGTTATATCTGAATGTTTGAACGAAAATTTTCTTTGGGAAGTCTTACAGACTTTTATTATTAGGCACTTTTATTACAGTTTTCCATTCCTCCAAACTGTGTCACACGAGATACTGTGGTCCTTTTTTTTGAATGATGATTCAACAGCAGCAGCGGTTGAGTCAGCTCATGAGTATAGCTCGTTGTAAAATTTCAAATTATATATTATAAAGCAACTTCTGGCAAAGCACTTAGCTTTGCTGTGGGACTCTAGAGATGATCTAATGGGCCAAAGCAAACACACAGATCTGCTTCATGAAAACACACTGCTGGGGGAAGTTTTGAGTGATATTAGACACACATTACCCCATAAAAACTTACTCAGAAAGATGTATGGGGACATATTCATGCACACACACAAACAGAAATGCATATTTTAACCACCTTGCCAGTGTTGGCACTGCATCATTGTCAACCATCTGCTCCTTTGTTTTAAGCAGCATTGTAACCTTTCCCAGAGAGTGTGTATGTGTGGTTCTACGTGTGTGAGCGTGTGTGTTTCTGTATTTCTGCGATTCGGTGTGTGTTTTCACTGGCGTTCACACATGCTTGTATATCCAGTGTGTGTTCTGGCTGCCAAACGTCCATTTGGTTGGGGAGCATTGCCAAGGTGAGGTGGAGGTCAATTCTACACAGCTGAATCATTGAACAGCACTGAGCGGAGCGCTGCCAAGGCTGGCAAAGCACAGCACAACACAATGTCATCATCTGGGTAGAAAAAACCTTCACTGACGACTTTGCTTCTAAATGTTAGGGGTGAGCAAAGATTCATCCCGTGACGTGTTCATTTTACATAAATCCGGCTTATTTACTTTGCTTTAAAGACAGCGTGTTTCTCAGCCTGAGTTCGATATGAATTAAAAAAGATATTTCCTTGTCTCTTTTCACACAGAGTTGGCGGTCAAGGCTGTTTTTTTTTTTTTTTTTCCTGTGTGGGGCCAAAGATGCTCCGTCCCCACTGAGCGTTCCTGCTTTCATCCTTGGATCTGATCAATAATGGATAGAACTCCCACAGCCTTGCAGGCAGGGACTGCTCGGGAGGAAAAAAAAAAAAAAAAAACTTGGAAAGCCAGCCACAATTCAGTCATCCCCAGAGCGTCATGCCAGAGACAGGGCCACGCTTGGCCGCCAATTAGCACCAGCATTTTTCAGTCACTCACTGGGTGCAACTGTTTGGAGGCAGTCTCAAAGACACACACACGCACATACATGCACACACACTGACAGACACCTCTGGAGAGCCGCTGACCTACTCCCCTAACCACTTTATTGATCTGTGGGCCAAAGATGTGAAAGCCTATTGAGGTCATCATTAATGATTCATCATATCCAGAAAATGTCAAATGTGGCTTGGGAGCGTAAACATGAATGCGTCAGATGTTATGGACTAATAAACATGTGAGAGCTTTGAAGAAATCCTCAATGCATCTATATGAATCATACATGTGAGAAGAGAGGATACAGATTATAGGGATGGCTATCAGACAGGGTGATGCAAGCATTTCATCACAATTTGTTCTGATGCTGTCATTCACTTTTCTTTGGACTCCCACAGAGAGCTATATGTTATTGTAGATGATCTTCCCCTTGGCCTTGTCTCTGTCTGCTGAGTTGGCCTGCAGCATCTTGCACAGGACGGGAATCAATGGGAATAATGCAAGAAAAGCACATGTATGTTAAAGTGTGGGATTCTTTGCTTATTTGATGCTTTTAGTTCATGCAGTTGCCCTCTAATAAATATTCTAGCACGCACGCACACACACACACACACACACGCATACAAACAGACATGTATGTATATATATATATATATATATATATACAATGCATTAGCTATTCCACTGAGACCTACAATATGCTACATGCTATCCCACAGGGACGGATCGAGTATAGCAGCCATTCACTCTGAGACATGCAATCGCTGGATTTGGACTTTTACACAGCTATATATACACCAAATACACTTAGACAACAGATAAACTGGGATGCCTCTCCTCCTCGGCCATGTGCTGTGAGGGTTTCACTGCAGTTCTTGAAATGACTGGATAAACCTCGCAGTTGTTTTTCCTACTGGATCGTTTGGGGAGATTCTGTAATTTGGGGCCCTTACTCCCCATGGCCTCGCAGACTGGGGCTCACTGGGTCCAGCACAGAGGTCCATTCAAAAAATTTGAAGGTTAGGATTTATGGGTCAGGCCAAACACAGGCTGGCCTTGTGTGGGAGCCCCCAGAAAACGTCTGCGCAGGGGACATAAATTTGAATTTATGAGGGCAAATTTACTCTGCTCTAAAAAAAAGAATTTCCATTTAAGGAAGAACATTGTTACACAGTCCTTCTAATAACTTGCTATTTTTCTCACATCTTTTCACATCACCTCTGAAAATTCACTTTTTCAATTAAAATTTCAATCACTGAATTTTGGAATTATAACATTGTGTTTTTCATCAGAGCACTAAAAACAGTTTTGATTTAAAAGTAAAAAGCTATATTTGATTGCAGTTGTGAGATATTGAGCATTAAATGTTTGATACAGCAGAAGGCCAAACAGTTAGGTTATGTTTAAATGAAAAAGAAAACTGAAGGAAAAATTCTGTGCAACATTTTTTTTGTCAGATTAAATGAGATCCACTCACTCTCGCTCTCTCGCTCTCAAAAATACATGAAAATGCTCAAAGTTTTTGTGCATGAGGACACACATGCATGTGCGCACAAGGTCAGTGTGTGTGTTTGACACAGTTGACAGCAGGGTCTCGTTCATTTCTGTGGAAGTTGCTCAGTGGCAGATCAAGCTAAAAAAGCCTCTTCCGGCTGTAAAGCATCTACCTGGATTAATGCATACTGCACATGCTTTGTAGGCCAGGAGTGCACAGTGTGTGCTGGCTAACTTCAGGTTAACCCCTCCATGAACTTGATCAAGGATAAAAATGATTTCATTCAGTGGCTCTTCATAACTCTTTATATGTAATGAGTCAAATTTTGATAGTAAAACTGGTCAATGTACAAGGGTTGTGACGTTCAACAAAACGCATCTACTATATTTCTATCACAGTATGAGCTTATTGGAAAAAGTGCTTTAGGGCCCCTGTTGAACCAAGACGTTGTTATTACACAGTTTGGCTGCTATGTTAAATTGGCTTCAGAGCTCAGCGCACTTCATGTAGGCATGGCTGTAACATGCAAGAAGCTTAGCAATGAAAAAGAAGAAGAAGAAGAAGAAGTGAAAAGAAGGATGCAGGCCAGCAAACAAGGATGTAAACAATATACAGTTTAAATATTATGAGCAAGGAAATTCATCTGAGGTGTTTATGAGGTCACCGAATGCACCCGAACTTGTTTACAAGAAAACTCCAGAGGTAAGTTTAAACTGCAGGGCGTAATATGTCTCCTACTTTGAGAGAAAATCCTTTCTCAGTGTTTTCAGATGGTGTGCAGAGGTGTTGCAGGTGCCAACATTACACATCCTGTGCAGGCAGGACCCCATTTGGCTTCCAAACTCCATATGATGTAAGCCCATATGCACATGTGTTAAACTCAGCTTTAAGGTGAGCACAGAGAAACTTCCGCCCTCCAAGTGCTGAATGAGAAAACAGACATTGTAGCATTAAAATTTGTGCACAGTGAAGATCAAACATCCAGTAAAGCAACACATTTTTGAGTGTTGGGGGACTTTAAAAACAAACACAGTGCAGAGCAGCATTATGGAAGGGAACAGGGACTGTAGAATAGGGACAGAAGGACACTTACAGTGCAAGAGACAGCGCGAGTCATTCAGTAGACATGAGCAGATCCTTCCCTGTAATTTTGTCTCTTTTCTCTTCACCACTCCACAGTGTGAGCTCTTATTAGACCAGGTCCATATCTCTCACTGAACAATGACTTCATGTCTCTGCAGTTAATTATCTGTCTGATCCATACCATAGAGGAAGAATGAATGAACTCCAAGTCTGTGTTCCATACATAGGCCACGCTAATGTTCTTTCCATAGGCAGGCACAGGCAGTCATGAGACAGAGCTATTAGACCAATGTAATGAGTTTACGTATGAGTAATGGCCGCACACTCACTCGCACAGAGGGCTCTCTGCACATTGTTTCCAGATCAGTTTCTCTCCTGATTCGAGTGCGGCAAATCTTGCAACTAATTTTGCAGGTAGGGGAATGATTTCGACAAAAAAAAGCGTCTGCATGGAGATTGGTGTGTTGTTTGCAGGTTTAACAATGCATGCCGTTCAATGGATGTGGTGCAGCCATGTACACCACCATTGTACGGTGTATAAATTCAAAGAGACTCTCAGTTTCAGTGAGAACTCCTTTGTCTGATCTAATACCTGTGCACTATATTGGCCTGAAATGCCATAATGGCCCCAGCTGTGATGCTGTGTATGTGCTAGCACTGCATCAGTGCTTTTAAACACCTCAGCCATCATTCTGCAGCACTAGTGTTTATTTAAATGGATTTGGCCTGCTTAGGCTGTAAAGAGAGAGGGCATAAAACACCGAGGGCGAGTGAATTACCAGCAATAAAGCTGCGAGCCGAGCCTGTTGATGGAGCTAAGCTGAGGTGGGCCAACCTAGGCCATGCAGGACCACCAAATCCCCAAGCCTGCCTCTAACAACAGCCTGAATTCTTGCTAATTGTCTCTCCTTGTCATCCCTGTTTACTCAAGCCTCACCACTCTCCCTGCCATAATGGATTCAGGGGCCTGACAAGCCATGTTTGATTGATTTCTCTCCCTGACCACTCAGTGGAAGGACTCCTGGCTGTGTGCCAGCTGTACACTGGGCCGTCCCCGGTGTGTGTGTGTGTGTGTGTGCGTGTGTGTGTGTATGTCTGCACTAGCACACACATTCTGATGTGTGCGTGCACAGATGGAGCCACTATAGCATAACCGCCACGCTATAACTCTACAGTAGGATACTGTGGTGTACAGCGCTCTGCCCAGAGGGTGTCATTAACATTTAGAAACAGCCCCGGCATCAGTCACACTGCCTCTGCTTAGGTGTGTTTAACCTTTCTATATGGAGGGATACAGCAGCTAGAACAGAGGGGATTTAACAAAGAAATAGACCTGCTAGAATGGAGAGAAGTATTAAAATGTAAAGTGAAGTTTAAGATAGGGCACAACAAAGCTAGATCATATTTCCATATTTATGTTTTGGGTGCGTATGATTATGAAAGTCGAAGCAAAGTCGTACAGGCTTGATTTATTTCCTCAAAGAGTGAAAGTGGAAAAGTTGAACCTGAGCACCTATCAAATTGAAACTTTTCTGTTCTATTGAGTCGGACTCTGTGCTGTTTCAGGTTTTATGTGTCGGGGCTGAGCAGTTCTCGTGATGGATGTGCAGGGGGGGCTGTCATCTCCAGATCGCCTCAGTTAAGATGATAGATCCAGGCCCGCAGAGAGGTCGATTAAAGTTCACGGCTCTGGAGTTCAAACTGCATTGTGCTTTCCCTCAAGTCAGATATTCTGCTGATGACGATGATGACCACTCTACTGATGTTTGCTCAAGTCGTACTGATGGACGGGCATGCATCCAGTTGGCATATCTCGGCTGATGGCTTCAGTGACTGTTCCTGCATAACATCTGCAAGATATGGCTGTGTGTGAGTGTTTGCAAGGGTGAGAGCTATTCTCATTATCGCTGAATAACTAAGCAAGCCCTGGCCCTGCCAATTATGGAGTGTGAGTGTCAAAGTTGTTAACATGTCTATGCACAGATGTTGTAGCAAATCACCGATATTGATATGGAGTGAATCCACATATTGTGCATGGCTTTCAGGTAACATTTCACTTCATGTTCAGTCTTTGAAAACAGATCCCATAAAGCTTGTTTTCATGGATCAGCATGCACTCTTGACACTGTTAATGTCAAATATGCAAAAATGCAGAAGGCGTGTTATTAGTAAATGTCTCAAAATGTCTTCCAATTACGGTATATTGCGGCTCAGAATATGCATCACAATTAA
>JAPZDY010000008.1:16885301-16908426 GCA_029783645.1 Ctenochaetus hawaiiensis
CCGATCTTGATTGATAGGCCGCACAACTCGTGGCAGACAGGGTGAAGTATGAGTGTGTGAAACTGTGAGTGAATGTGTGTGTGTGTGTGTGTGTGAGTGAGTGTGTACGTAATTGTAAGGCAGACATGTATTACAACTATTAACAGCGAGGTAAATCACTTTATGAGGTAAGCTTACGTTATGATGAATTCAATGCAGCACATGCTGTTCAGTATGTCAAATACAGATGAAGGTATGTATATAAAATTGTAATTAGGGCCTAATCCTTCAATGTGTCTAATGGTAAAGAGTGATATATATATATCTGACTGCTTTGATTCCTAAGTCCTCAGTTGTGAACAGATCCTCCAGTACTGCACCTTGTGTAGAACAGGCTTATATTAAAGCCCATTTTAAAAAAAAGACACTATTTGGCTGTATTTTTTAATCTACAATGCATTAGGGAAAAAGGTTATTAGATGGTAGATTGTAATATTTTAAAAGTGTGAAGTCTCACACATACTGAAAGTCTTGGAGTGATTCACCCTTTGTTCATTGTCACAGCTCTGTTATATTCAGTGTTCAGGTTGAGAAAGAGAAGGGTTTGAATTTTGGGTAATATGCTTGTTTTCTGGTTTGCTGAGTTTTAAATAAAAATCAGTTCCACTTTTATATCTGTATGGTATGATTGGTCAAACTCTGACTGATTTTCCCCTTTAGCCCTACATCTATCCTTGTGGGTGGTGTCCCAACAGGACAGTTACTCCATCTCGTTCTTCCAGGATGAACACAACCACGTCCTCTGAGTTAAGGCTCAGCCATCAGACGCTCGCCAGTGAGCTTCCTCCTAGGTCTGAGTCCTCCATCCTGGACTCAGACCTGAGTCTCTGTTCTGGGCCAATGCCTGCAGCCCCTTCTTGGCTGATTCGTTTGTGGACTGTGTATTTCTCCGTGGGCCAATTTTCCTTGGGTGACCCTTCCAGAAGACCCAACAACACAGCTCCAAGGGTCACAGAGACACACAGTCAACTCCACCCAGTTAAGGTGGGGACTAGCTGGCAGGAGACTGTGGGTTGGACTCAGAATACTCTAACCTAACATATTTTCAAAGTCAGTCCCCTCCTACACTGACAAACTTAGTCCAACAGGCATAGAGCATATGAAACCCTCCATGTTGGTGTCTTGGACTTCCAGAAAGTTGTCCACAGCAGTGATGAGGTCATCATCAGTGTCAAAATGAAGACCACTCAGCTCCTTATTCATCACTGAGAAGATGAAGTAGTCTGGTTGCGCCAAGTCAGGTGAAAAGAGCCAGTGTCGGCCACGTTCAGATCTGCTTTCCTGGATGATCGCACAAATGACGATGTTGTCCATTTTCTCTCAGTGCTGACTTGCAATTTTCAATTACCTGAAACAGAAATAACATAAAAGTTATAAATTCAAATGTTCAGCATAATCACTCAATGAACTGAACTACACATGCATGTAATGAGAGCTGTATAACTCATCACCTTCAACTTTGGGCTAGAACCTATCAGTCACCCCTCGTCTATGCATCTGGCCTGGGATCATCCATGAGGAGCTGGAAAATGTTTCATGGAAAAATGACATCTGGACTATCACACCTGAGCTAACACTGTCTTGTTAGTCAACAGTTTATCCATCTCCCCAACTATTTTTGCAGTGACACCATTAGTTGTCCGTTAATCTCACATTGACAACAAATAAGAAAGGTTTCAGCAATGTTTTAATTTTATATAATCTGGACATAGCCAGGCAAGCTTTTATCTTCTGTCTATGGTTGTAATGCTTAGCTATGCTAAGCTAACTGCCTTGTGGCTTTAGCTCTGATCTAAATGCAAGGACACAAGCACATCGTAAACCTCCTTATTAAACTCTCAGGATGAGAAGATTAAGTGCCAAAATATCAAAATATTCTTTAAAGTTGAGACCTGTACTGAGAAATAATAAATGTTCTTGTAGAAAAAAAATGATGTGATTGAAATAACATCAGCTGTAATGATCTCAAGACTTGAAATCATCCGATTATCAGGACTCAGTGTTCTTGTATGTGAGAAACAGATCCTCTTTTTTCAAGAGGCAAACATAATTAGACGAAGCACTTGGTATGGAATAAAAACATCACATGACAAGAATAATCAAATGGTTCTCTTAAATTTAAAATCTTCACTTTACTAAGCTGACAGTGGTTCATCAGCTTAATTAAGCTTAAAACAAAGTGGTAGATGAACAGCAGCCTTGACACCTCTTTTCTGAATTACTGTCTACAAAGTGGGACCCGGTCTAGCCGGTCCTGGTGGTTCAGGTCCCCCCCTGGCTGCAGAGAAAAAAGAGAAGAGGCAGCAGACCTCCACTCCAAAAAACAAATCAAAGTGTGAAAACAAGGACGCTCGTGCTGTTATGTTTTGACATGAAAAGGATGAGCAAACACCTGGAGCCTGAGCCTGTCCAAACTGGAGAGCAAACACAAGAACACTGAGGTCTGACAGGAAGAGGAGGATGAAGAAGAAGAAGAAGAGCTGGCAGAGAGAGGAGCTGCCCTCTGTAGTCTGTCACTGTGAATGTAATGGCTGCTTTACTGCCACTGCCAACACTACAAAACATGAGTTTTGTATGATGTGGCTAAAAATAATACCTTCTCTACAGTGTGAACAGTCAAAATAAGGAATATTTTCCTTGAAAAAATGCCCTCTTTTATATTGATTTTGCTGCGCTGACATTTGAGATGACTGCAACACATTTGAAGGTGTACTCGAGGCCACCGGAGGACCACAATTCTCCCGCTTTAAACAGATATTTCCCATGTGGATTGCATGTCTTTCGTGACTTAGCTTCAACTGCACAACAGCAGCTCTCAGCATGTTGCAAGATTTTATTTTTTAAGTGCATGTTATCCACACACACACACCAAGAGGAAACTGAACACAGCAGTCAAAACCCAGCCCGAGATTCTTCATGATGTGCTCAAAAGAAGAGAAGTATAAACACAATGAGATGCGCTCGGCAGTTTGAAGAGCCAAACCAAGACAGGCGGTCCCGAGGGGTTTGATTACAAATGCTGCGAGCTTTTTCGCCATCACAAACAAACAAGAGTGTGTTCAAAGAGGGAGTCTAACTCAAAGAAAAACAAGACACTAACTTTCATCTCCTGCAGCCTTCATCAGCATTTGATTGAGCAAAAAGGTAAATGCTTTGGTTCTGAGAGCATTAATGCTGCAAAAGTTCTCTGTTCCTAAATCACTTTTTTTCCCCTTTATCCGCTTTGACATAACAGATAAAATGTGCTAATTGAAGACAAAAAATCCCCCCCCCATAAAATTACCAAACTGAAATTTGCTGTTTGCGTGAAAAATTAGGTGGGAGCTGTACTTAAACATTGAAAATGTGATGTCTTTGAGGCTGCAGGTTAATCCTGCCACAGGACGCAATGGAAAATGTGAAAAACATTACATTTAAATCCATATGTGTGACTAACAAGTGCTACCAAGAGCGGATCTCTTTGAATCTCTGCAGAATTCTAAGGAATATGATGTGTGAGGATAAGATACGGGATCACAACTTTCATCACACCTTAAGTGTATGTGAGAGTGTGTGTGTGTGTGTGTGTGTGTGTGTGTGTGTGTGTGTGGGACCTTAGCACCAAGACAACTCTGATTATTTCTGAAGATGAAATAAATAGGAATAATTTCCTCTCTGAGGAGCTTTTTGCTTAAATCTGTGACTACCGCCTTCACACCCCTGCAAGAAAGTAGGATAACATCATCTCTGATAACACACACACACACGCGCACACACACCTACATATGTGTTAAAGGTAAATGCGTTGAGATTTCTCAGATACACTCAGGTCAAACGCTCTTGATATATTCACTGCCTGCCTCGGCCTCGCTGTTTTGAATTACTCATATGGTAATTTTGGAGAAACTATACATTTAAAAGAGCCCATTTCTATGACTATGAAGAGATACAGGCGGTTTAGGTCAGAATAGCTCGTGCACCCATTTTCTCCATCAAACACCCACCGAGTGAGCCATTCAAATCTATACAGCCTCGCCCGCTTCTCTATTCAGTGCTCATTTAGTGATAGAAAGATGGGAAGAGATGAAGGGAAAAGCGAGTCCTCAGACAGCCAAATGGTGTGGGCAAAATCACACACACTACAGCGGATCCAAAAGACGGTAGACCATTTGAAAGAATATTACAGCTGCAACTTAAAACTGAAGCCGTGCCAGCAGCCAAAAGACTTGAATTTCACTTCTTAATCTGCAGCTCGCTCTCTTTCTCCCCCCTACCGACGCATTTTTTCTTTCCTTTCCAATCTCACTCACTCTCCCACCTCATCATCTAATCCAGCCTGAGGGTAGACGAGTGTGTGTGAGAAAGATGAGCCGGTCTTAGCCTCGCTCTAACCTCTACCTCCCTACACACACACACACACACACACATGCACACGCCCAAACACACAGGCACACACACATACACACAGAAACATACGCTCATATGAAAATACAAGTCTGTCGGCATACGTGCACTTACTGTACACAGGCATCCACCTACACAGAATCCACCGCTCTAATTCACACAAGAATATTTTGATACGTTCACACACTTACACACACACACACTCAAACACACACTCCTGGCATGGCTGGCTTAGGTAAGGGCATGCTTCGCCTGTGATTAGGAGGGCAGGGGTTATGATCTAGGCGCCGAGGTGCGACGCTGCATGTATTATACATTGAACAATGAATCTTTGGAGAAAATGGTAATCCAAACACAGATGAAATATTCATGCCGCATGGCTGTGTGGTTCACCTCTTTTTGCTCTTTAACCAGATAAGATCCATGCGGGGTTAAAGCAGAGGTAAATGAGACAGAGAGAGGACGGGAGAGGGTGCAGAGAGCAGAGGAAAAAGGAGAAGTAATGTGGTGAAGCATGAAATCATGGCTGGCTTGTGTAATTTAGCTCTGGGATGGAACTCACTGGCTAGAATTTCATTCCCCTTAGGCCTGCTTTTAACACACAAACACACACACACACACACAAGTGCACGTTTCAACACATACATTAAAAAACAAATATACTGAAAGTAATTAACGTGTTGTATTCCACTTATCTTCACAAGGCCCTTTCAATCAATTCATCTCTCCTTGGGAAACATTGCTCATACATGTCTTTACGCTTCTTTTTACCCACTCCTCCACTGTGCTACATTGATTATTGTCACACTCAACAAAGCAAAAAGGAGCCTGTTTCCTCTCTTCTGCCTGTCAGAGTCTGACAAGCCCATTGTTGGCGTCCTTGTGTTGTGTTGTGCATAGAGAAGGCTACCTGCCTGCATTGCCAGGGCCACAATAGACAGCTTCCTCCCTGTCCCGCTGTCCTTGTGAGCAAAGCGGAGTTGGAAAACAAGAGATGGGCGTTTAGGGTTTTACAGGACTCGATGGAGGTCTAGTAAAAGGAACACAGGCTGATCAAGTGGAAAGCGCTGCAGGAATTCAGGTTTCAAGGTAGATGAGTTTCACCCGAGAGAGACGGCTGGTAAACCTTCATATCAGGCAGGGTCAGGAGGTTGGCACGTATGGGTGTGTTTGCATGTGTGTGTGTGCTTGTGCATATGTGTGTTGTATCTCAGCATATTCAGTAGAAGATGATGTGATGCAAGGGGGTCGCCTCCCATCCATAACATTTAACATTTTAGTGAACTGTAGAGATGTGATATTTTGCTGCCATGCCGATGATGATAAGCATGACAGCATGGCAGCAAAATACTGCTGTACTGCGACTCACACACACACACACACACACACACACGCACACATGCAATCACACAGGCCAGGCATCTATAAGAAATATTTATTCACATGTGCTCCCAAACAAACACACAAAGACACTCATCACACATACAGACACACAATCACACACACACAGCACCTATAAAACACCTTATTAGGCCTCATCCCATCATATCTGAGCCCACCTCATCACTGACCTCACACTATAAAACTTTAACACACCTTGGTGTGCGTGAACACACTCCACAGTGTCATTACAGCAGCTCTAATAGGGTTGTGCGTGTGTGTCGGCTCCTCTGGCTTTATTTGCTCTGTGTTTCCTCTGCAGATGGAGGCTTTACAAGCCCAGGAGCCTGTTATTGGCCTCCTGTCACTGTCCCAGTGAGCTGTGTTAAATCTATAACCAGCTGACAGCTGAGCAGATATTGGAGGACTCTTCATGAACAATAGCACAGCAAGAGAAACACTGTTGCTATCAGTCGGGAAAAAAAAGACAAGGCTTTACAAGCTACTCAGCGGACAATGCTGATGATGATTATTATCACGAGCTGGTTTGCTGCTGTGCTGCACTGATAGATACCAGGTGTGTGTGTGTGTGTGTGTGACCCCCTCTGTGTGTGTGTATTTCCGTACATGTGTGCAACCGATCCTTGTATTTGTTTGTCAAGAAAGCGACTACATACAATAATGAGACCGGGCCAATATCACAGTTTCATACATACTTTTCAGCCTCCGCGTTAGCCCTCTGCATCACAGATAATGTATTCATGCACGCAGCCACTGATTCACAATGTTTCCTGCAACACACAATGAGCACAGATGCATTAGTGGTTGGGGCCATGCACATTACAGAGGATAATTGCCTATGCATATTTCCTCATGTGCTCTCCCTGCTCTCCGTGACTAGCAGTGGATTGGTTTTGAGCGCCAGTTGCAGAACCATTAATAGAAATTAAGTGCCAGTGAGAGCTACTGGAGAGAGACCAGTGGAGACGGAATGGAGTTTATGTGAAAGATAAATACATTTCTACAGAAGAGTGCCTCCGTTTATTGGTTGGGAAATGCACTGTGATATGATAGAGGGGCAACAAATGAGTAAGGAATGGGACGATATGGCTGAGAGAGAAGAGAATGTTGCGGAATTAGAGGCCTGACTTGAATTGGAAATGCGGCAAATAAAGTTACGCTGTGGCTTGATTTTTTTTACATCTGTGATCAGAGCGGTGAGTTCAGAAGCCTCAAAGATCAAACTCGAACGCTTGCATGTAACAGCCGCACATTAACTATCAAAGCTCTAATTTACCAGCAAGTAACTGCAAAATAAATCAAGCGGTGCTGCCGTCCAGTCGCTCTCAGTTGCTCTCTCTGCCCTGTGAATGCCGAGTTATTATCCATCATCCCCTCGAGTGTCTCTCCTTCTTGGCTGGGTGGTGTCAAACAGATTACACACTCATCACACACAGGCATGTGAGCGAACATGCATGCACACACATTCACTTGAGCTAATGAAAATTCAGCTTTATCCCAGGCTGTCTAATGGGCCTAATAACAGAGAGTCACTGGGGGCCTCGCGCGTGTCAGCCAGATTACAGGACGCACATGGACTAGACGGACAGGTCCTTGGCAGCGACATACACACACTGACACATGCAAACACACAGTTCTCACCCCTCAATCCAAGAGCTCGGTTCAAGAGGTGCAGATCATCTCTCTGACCACTAGGAGGCAAGGGTGAGCTTTGCCAAATGGCCACTGAGAGGCCACTGAAGCCCCTCATAACAGGCTGAAATGCAGGATCTTCAATTACACACATGACTTATCCCATTGCCATGTTGTTCTACTGAGCAACACATCATGTTATGCACTTTTACTGTATATTAGCTTCTATCATCAGTACATTGCTCTAATAAAGTTTCATTAATAAAATGTTCTGTGTGTTACTGATTATGTTCTTTGCCTGAGAAGCATGAATTGATTAAAAAAGGGGCTGACCAAGCTCAGGCCCGGGGATCGGCGTGGGCAGGGGGGTTTTTGTGCCAGCACCACTGTCAGCTGTTAACACTGTTAACATATCTTGCTGGTAAGTGACAGAGCTCAGTGAGAAGCAGGGATTCCCCCGCCTCCCAGTTTGAGAACCACTGGGTTAATCAGTTTGACAACAGAGCAGCTGAAGGAAATAAAAATCTACATAACAGGATTTCTTTGATAGTTTCCATAATATTTGGAGTAGTTTGCTGAACTATTCAGTAAAATATCTGTGCAGAGGAGTGTCAGCGTGGATCATCTGTGCCAGGATGCTTAAGAAAGAAGTCAGACACCCTCTTTTCATCTCATGTGTGAACTCAATACGTAAGTTCATCTGCAATTCTTTGAACTAGCAGCAACACCCGAGAGTTCTGTTTTTTCAGCAAGATGTTGCTGAAAGAAATGTGAAATGACTACAAAGACACAAGCAATTACAAAAGGGAAACAATTACAGCAAACAGGCGAAACAACTAAAAAGAGATGCAAGACAAACACACGGACACAGAAAGACTACAAAGAGACACAAAAAGGACAAAAGAGAAACACGAAACAACCACAATGAGACATAAAACTACAAAGAAACAAAAAAACTTGTAAAGAGATGCAAAGGGACCACAAAGAGTGGAATAATGACCAAAAAAGGACAAAATAAAGAATAAAAAGACACAAAACATCTACAACTAATGCATCATTTTAGGAGATGGGGAACCTTTAAGATGTTACTCAGAGGCCCACTGTCTCATAACCCATGCTTAAAAGCAAAAGAATATATCATTAAACACAAGTGAGCCCAATGTCAAACGTAGACGCAGCAGCTCATTTGATCAAACACAAAGTCCAAGGCGCATGGGACTGAACACGATTGCCATTCTGGGGGCTTTGAGCACCGAGGCTGATCCCATGTCAGGAGGAAGCCAGGGGAGAATTTCACGTGTCGGCTTAGACAGAGAGAATAGAGAGAGGCTACCGGGTCTGCGTCTGAACTCTACCTGAACTCCAAATAACTTTCCCCGTGGTCATTTTAAGTCATCGAGGGAGTGAGAAGAAGGGTGTGTGTGTGTGTGTGTGTGTGTGTGGGGGGGGGGGGGGTTGGCTGAGGAGGGGACAGACAACAGAGAGAATAGATGAAGGGAAGAGTGGCAAAGATGTGACAGGATGAACGGATGTGTGCATCATTCCAAAAAGGTACAGGAGAGAGGACGAGCGGAGGACGAGACGGAGGGATAGAGACCGAGACAAAGAAGCCGCGGGGGTGGGGGGTAAAAAAACACAAGCCTTCCTTGAAATACTCCTCAGGCTCTTTCCTGCAAGTCAACAGGTCTTTTCTTCTCAACCACAAACCGTGTGTACTCTATTGATCCGTGGTATCTAACACATATGGATTTCTACAAGTGCTCATATGATTTCCTGTTTGTGCTATTATTATTAATGTGTATTGAATTAATCTGACTCAATATGAATGACTGAAGCCAAATGAATGACTTCACACGTGACCCTTTAATATCCTACTTATGAGGGAAATGAAGCCATGCAGAGTTGGAGAAGTTGAAATGTAGGGAGCGATAGAAGCAGGGTTGAGACTGAGATGTTTATTACCACTTGGGTCTTATTTCTGGTCGCTTTGGCCATCATTTCCAGCCCTAATTATAATACTGTGCTCATTAAAGTAATTGCTGAAATCTGGAACCAGGTGATATTGCTCAGCCCTGAAGTCCCTGGGGAAATAGTGCGCCCTTTATGTAGCAAGATGGAAAGTAAGGGCGGCTTCAGACCAAATCAGGCATCACGTCGATCATGGCAGGTTTGTGTAGCGTGCTGGAGTGTTGACCCATTTGCAAATTTGAATAAAGTCTTTGCATTCCTTCCTGACGGGGTTGTTTAGTTCTGTTCAGTCTGGTATGCCACAACGGTGTGACTTTCAGCATTTGTCCAAAAGTTGCTTCTGCTTAATTTTTCTGTTTTCTGTACTGTCACAGCTAAAACAAACCCCCCAAATTAAAATGAATGGGAGAACTTACACCTCTAGCTCCGGTTTAGTCAAAAAGGGCCCTGAGGGTGTGGGGGGGTCAGGATGTTGAGGCCGCAATGTTCTACCAGCATAGTCTTTCAACATTTGCCCTTTGATTCACCAAAGTTCCAAAGCCTAACCACTGTTTTACAGAGACAACTACTGTCTTTCATCCCAGATATTGCCAAATAACATGGAATTTATGAATGCTTTTTAAAGTGGTGGGAGGGTTGCATTGATTTACAAAGTATAATCTGGCAAAAGAAGTTGCATCAGTTTGGTCATAAAAATTCTTTAAAATCACACCTACTACATCTCCCTCTTTGAAAAATCCACTCAATAAATTTGTTAATAGACTGCATTTCAAAACTAGTGGACATGAGACATCTTGTACCTCCAAAAAAAGATTCAAAATCACACTTATGCAAGTTGCATATTGGACTGTGATTGGCTGCAAACTAACTGTGATGTCACCATCACCTACGAACACAGATCTAAAGGGAGCGCTTTCCTCCTTTAGCAAATGAATATAAAAACAACCTTCTGGTGTCAAATCTGCACAGGGAACCTTTCAAATCTTAGTAAAGTAACAACAAGCAAAGAACAGTTTGAAGTTAAGGGGTAATTTAGGTGTGAGGGGGGAACTTAACCTCAGTAACTACACCTGAGTGAAGTACTCCACTGAAAGACTATAAAATATAGAACCTAGATGAATAAAATAAAAGAGTAAAATCACTGATGAAGGTCAAAATGATGATCAGATTTTATCCCCATCTTAAACTAAATATTGTAAAATAAGCGCCCTCGCTGTTGAGTCTGACTCCCTTCCGTCAGAGACAGCCTCTTTCCATCTCCCTTCTCCCTACAACACCCCCAACCACCCACTCATCCACTTATGGCACCACCCCACCCACGCCGTGCCCCCCCATCCTGTTAGTAAGCTTGGACATGCTTCCCAGCCCGCTGCCCACACATTTCTCAGCTCCTCTTCATTTTGGACACTCATACATTTATGGAGTGATTCGGTGCAGCTCTCCCTTCAAGGCATCCAGGATTACTGCACATGCTGAGCTGTGGCGAGCAGAGGGGGTTCAGGGTGTGGAGGGCATATAGGTGGGGGGCAGTTAAAAGAGAGGAGGAAAGGAGGATTTTTTTTCAAAGTGAGGGACGAAAAGACAAATGGGTCCAGCGGTGGAGTGGTTTCCAAAAGAATGAAAAAAATAAATGATAAGAGAGAAGAATCAAGATTGTTTCTGGTCAGTGCAGGAACACTCCATTTGTCCCACAGAAGGGTGTATATGTGTGTGTGTGTGTGTGAATGTACAGTACACAGCCATCCCTACAGTGTGTGTGTGGCTGTGTGTGTGTGTGGGTGAGCCTTGTTTGAGATGTCAGCAGTAATTTAAGGCCCTCTTTTGGTGCAACACCCACTTTTCTCTTGTGATAAAACACTGTCTATATCACCTGCGAGCCTGTGGTCTGTGAGTGTGTGTGTGTGTGTGTGTAAGTGAGAGAGGGTGTGTATGTTGTACTCTAATTAGCACCTAAACACACAGGAGAGTGCTGAAGGCAGACAGCAGATAAATCAGACAAGGCTATAAGATCGTAACACACTAACAGAAGATATCAGCTGCACTGCAGCTTTAACACACTTGATAAATTGACAATACGGCATAAGGCTGTAAGCACCTGGACCTTTCCCGAATTCCGAAGCATTGGATTGTAGGGGGAAATTTTGTGTTTGCACTGCAACTTTCTTTGTCCCAACTACAAAGATGCAATAAGTAATGAGACATGCACCAGGAAAGGTCTTTTTTTTTTCTTCCACATTNNNAATACATGCCCGCTGCATTTCTATATGTTTCCCTCCAATTACCAGCATTACTCAAAGTCAGAGCCTCTACCAGCACATTTTTCATCTTTCACTTTCCTCACTTTCATCCATTAATTTGAATATCCTGGCCCCGGCCGAGCAGTTCTAGGCAAACACGATGGCGGCGATGGAAACGAGCATGCTCCCTGATGTGTGTTCCTCCTCTCTGTTCTGTCTTTCTCTGTCTTTGTGTGTCTCCCTGCCTCTCTGCTGTATGTCTGTGTATCACGCCTGCTATAAGCACTGCAGGCGTGAAGGAGACAGATCCCAGCAGTGCAGTATGGTCTGGCGCTGGTGTGTCCCCGCCCCAGGGGAGTCTGGGAGAATGAGTCCCAGCGGAGGTTTGTTTAAATGCTAGAGGGAGTGTTTGCCCCGGACTAGTCTCTCTCGCACTAATGGATATGTCTGTGTTATTGATAGTAGGACTGCAGGAAAATATGTTTATAAGCTTCCGTATGCATTCATTATGGTTGTGCATAACAGGGTGACGTCTCATTGCCCTTGTAGGTGAAATCTTTGTGTTGGAGCAAACAGTTGTGGCAATTTGCACTGCAGTTGCTTTAAGTTTTTCATTTAAGAAAAAAAAAAAAACATAATATCAGCCAAAACTAGACAGTGGTGGAGAGTTTCGAATCCTTTTTATGAACAAAAGTAACTGAAAAAAAGTGTAGTTTCAGGTATGAACAGGAAGGAAATCTTCTTTATGAGAAGGAAACTATGAATAGTGTTGTGACAGTATGATCAGAAGCAGTCAGAGCCTCGGCCTCAACATCAACACCATGTCAGCCACTGAAAATGTGACATTGAGGCTGCTGTAACTATTCGATTTGTAGTTACAGTGAATCAAACTATTGTGCATAATTTAAAAAAGCACACCCATTTTGCCAAATCTACAGAATTATAAGGCTACCCTGCAGTTCTTCCAACCTCTGTGGAATGTTTTAGCATCATTCAGCTCACTGTTTTTGCTCATTCTAAACGCTCTCATCAGTGCTTTCAGCTGCAGCGGCAAGGAGAAAAACCCATTGTATGCCACCTGTCAAAAGTGAATCAACGGACAGATTTAGTCAGCGACTCACTTGTTAACATAACGAAGCACTTAGTATCTAAAACTAATCACAAAACTAAAAGAAGGTGATTACTGGTCCACGACTCCAGATGTTAAATGTTATCGTTAAAGAACTTCCACTAAACTTTATCAGGTCGGTGTTGTGTTTAAAGTTTGATGCGCTGCCTCCAAGTGGCCACAAACTCAGTCAGTTCTAGCCAATGTACACATTAAACTACTGAGACAACTGTGAAAACTGTGCTGCGTTCATGTGCTGTGCTGTCAGACACACGGGACAAACTCTAAGAAAACAAGGATCCTCCGAAAGAAAGGACGTGTTGTAGAATTGGTCGCTTCACTTTCTATGTTTCAGATTTAGTTCGGATTGAGCAGAAAATGTTCTTTATGACATGAAAGCAGGGATGCTGGAGAAAGTGAGTGTGCACAGCAACGAAATAACAAAAGTGTGTGAAGGCAAGTTTAACTGAGAAACTGAAAGTGTCCTCTAGTGACACATTTCTTCTTGTTCCTTTTGTTGTTGACTGTTTGTTTTCCCATGAGATTGCTGTAAATGCTCGCTTCTCACTGTACTGTACCTGACATTTACGCTGAACAGCCTTTATCTCTCTGTCTGCACAGTTCAAACAGCTTTCATCTTTCCGGTTTCATAGTGGTTACAGGCAAGATAAAGAAAGCCCGATGAGAAAGAGTCAGACAGAGTGCGAAAGAAAGAGAGAACATCCTGTAATTGAGAGTTTATCCAAGAACAATGCTGTCTGCCTTCAGCTGAGACTGTCTGCAGGAGGCATTATGTCATGTGTTACGCCTGCGAAAGGCGAGAAACTGTGGTAGTCAATATCTCGCTGCGTGCATCTCGCTCTCCTTTTTCTTTCTCTCTCTCTCTCTCTCTCTTTGCGAGGGAAGAACCTGAGGACTTTGTGGCTCTTTACCGACACAATGCACATTCACATGGACCTCCTCCGCGGCAGCTCCCGATCGCTGCTGGCAAGGTTAGCTCTGTTTATAAAACCATCAATTACACATATTTAATTTAGTAAGAGAAGAAACGCCGCCACACTGACTGAATCCAGACCGAGTGTCCCCCTGAGCACTGGGATAAATAGAGCAAGTGAAGAGGAGGAGGAGGAGAGAGAGAGAGTAAGAGTGTGTGAGAGAGAGACAGAGAGAGAGAGAGAGAGAGAGAGAAAGGGAGAGAGAGACAGACTTCATTAATTCTGTCGTCCATCTAATTGGAGCTCTGTTGGACCCTACAGCTAAAATGAAGTCCGAAACGAGTTCTAATGAGAAAAAAGACATGAGGGGGGAAAAAGTTGGAGCGACTCATATCTAGAGAACAACCTTGGGCAAAATCAAGGCTTCATGCACAGTACAGACCCTTGGGATGCCCCCAACTCCCTCGGCTGGACGCTGATTAAAATTGGACAGCATTCATTCTAAATAATGAGACAAAAGGCCTACCTGAACTTTCTAATCTGACAAACTGATGTTGTGGGCCAGAAAATGTCCAGGTTTGAGATCAGAAATTCACCATTGTGCTGCGATTTGCGTTGAAGGTCTGCAAGTGGAAAATAAAATGTAGTGCATTCTAGCAAAGGGAGTGCTGTTCAGCTTATTTTTACATACTTAGCGGCTGTTGCAGACACTTGAAGAGCTGAAGAGAAGATCCAGCAGCATCTGCAAGGTTCCCCATTTGATAGTGTGACCTTTCTGTGGTGGAAAGTGAGTGAAAGAGATTTCAACTATAGTGAAAAATAAAGTATCTTTGCAATGAGAATAAACTTGGAATACATTTTAGAATAAATACTTGAAGATCATTCTTACAAAAATCATTTTAGATAAAAAAAGAGACCCCAAAAAAAAGAAAAAAAACATGCACTTCTCAGTATTGACATTCTCTTTGGATCCATATCAGAACCCCACCCCAAAGTCCCAGTCATAACAAATGTGGCATCATAGGCGACTCTGGTTATAATGGCATCAGTGCATCAAGCCTTTGTCTTTCATTATGGCCGTGATCAAAACCAAAAGCCAGACCACAAATTAGAGGAAACTGAGCTGAACAAGGAAAACAAGTACAGTCAAATAAACAGGAGAACTGTGTGAAGGAGAGGAGAAGACATTCGAGTAGAAAACAAGAGGGTTGAAGAGAGAAGAGTTAGAGTTAGGAAGAGAGTTTGAGAGCAGAGTAAAGACTAGTCAACGGTAAAGTGTGGCACAGTGAAGAGGAGGAGAGCGAAAGATCCACAGTAGTGAGAGAAAAAAGAGTACAGCAGAGTACAGTGGAACGGGTTAATGTAGGTGGCACTGCAGAAAGAAGAATAAGGGGCCTGAAAAGAATACAATTTTTCTCGATTGTATACCCACTACAACTGGGCCCATTTCTGTAATTTAACATTCTAAACCATGACACCATCGACCAAAGACGGACCCACTTCCTGAAACTATAAACACTATTGTCCTGTTTTGACATGATTAACATTTATTGAGTTTTTTGTGAAAAACTCTCCTTTTATATAAATGTTAGCTGCATTTTTTTAAAAAGCACTGAAATTCGTTGTCAGTGGCTCAAGTCATCACAGCATTCACCCACAAACACGCTATTCCCCGGGGGGAAACGCTTGGGGTCAGATTTGTTCAAACAGAACCTCAGGACAGAGAGATAAAAAGAATACGTGTCAGTTCACTTGTTTAGGAAGAATGGATCCGCAAAGACATGAAGGAAGAAGAAGAGAGAAACCGCACTTGAGTGAAATCATGGAAACTACAGTGACAGGCTCAGGGGGTTTTCCCAAACCTGTTTGAGAGCTGGAGATAAATAAAAACTTTACTTGGCTCTTTCCTGTTTAGCTCAACATGTTGAAGGAACTTATCAGTGCAGTCATCCAGAGGCAAATCAGCAACTACCGGGACTGTATTTCCTTAGGGGAACAGCCAATTAGCTGATGGGGCTCCTGCTGCTAATTCAGCATGCCGAATTGGCCGAAAAGTGCCCGACAAGGGCCAACTAGAGCCAGTGGTGTGAGACACACACATCACCACAGACTTAAGGAGGGTCCAACACTGGCTGATGGTTGTCAGCCTGTGTGTCAGACCTGAGGTTTTAAACCGGAAGTCCACAAACCAATGAGGAGACTCTGTCTGCTTTATTAATATCGCGTCTATGGTAAAACACAGTTAAGTTCTAAATGGGTAGAGCGACCTAAAGTGCAGAGGAGGAGAGGAAATTACGCAGAAGTGGATTCCAGTGAAGCGCAGTGCAGCAGATCACAGCACAGACATGTTGTATGTCAGATCAGAGGCACGCTGTGTTTTCACGGTGCACTGTGTAAATGTGCTGCTTGCAGGCAGCTGTACAAACTGTGTCTTGTACAGGATGTACACTTCATTTGTCTGTGTGATGCGGCGCTCTGGCTTCTGCTGACTGTCAGCAAATAACCGGCACGCTGGGAACCATCCTCCACGCCGAAACCACCAAATCTGAGCTCTCATAGTGAAAATGATTAGTCTAATCAAATTCCTCGCTGAGTGTCGCCTCATCTCCATCTCCTGCCCCATTCACAGACACACACACATACACACACACACGCACACACACACACACAATGTCCTGTGCTGTGCTCCCCCTTCCCAGGAAAGGACACACTGTTCAGTGGCATTCCTACAGCAATCCAATTAGGTTTGATTTCAATTCAATTACTGGCCTGTTAGGGGAGTAGATTGGAGATCCATTGAATGAACTTTACTTGGAAATTCCATTAATACTGAGAAAGTCATTCAAGTCAATAATCTGGATGGGAATAGTAGTAGTGGAGAAGAGAAAGGGTGATATTAACCCTCTCTATTTCCCCTGGAATGAAGTGCAGTAGTAACCGTCTACAGTCTGCTGTCTGCCGCAGCGGAGCTTCAAGTCAAACAGGGAAATCATTGAGACTCTGGTTTAACAGCAAACTGCAGAGCCTCACACAGGAAGACATCTGCTACATGTGAGACCACAAACAGCAAACTGTCAACAACTATCTACCCCCACAACCTCCCTCACTGTGTGAGTGTGTGTGAGTGTGTGTGCGCATGCAGCTCTGCACGTGTGTGTGCAGCCCTGAGACTGCAAGAACAACAGATAAGCATTAACGCATCTCGGTGGCAAAGTGTGTGCCATAAATTACTACCTCTTGAAGATAAGAGGAGGCTACCACTTCGAGTCCGCTGTAAAAAGTGCCTGTTGCAAAAAAGTTTTGTCTCATGTTTTGTATTAAAATCTTTTTTTTTGTTTTAATTAGAGATAATTTATGTCTGGCTTTCCATTATAATAGCCATAGAAGTTTGAAGGGAAGAACTCTTTTAACTATAATCTGGTATTTGTGAAAAAAACAGAGACATTGTTGTGAGACTAAGTGAGTTTATCAGAAGTTGTTTTTCAGTTGATTTCCTGTTTTTCGCAGAGAACTGCTGCCAAGCAAACCGTAATAAATATTTTGGCTTTGTTCATTTATTTGTTTACAATGTTACATTTGTTGACCTTCTGTACACTGATTAACAGTCCTTATCTGGAATTTATAATCATCTGAATCAATTATATGTGAACAAATTGATCACATTTTGTCTAAGCGAAATTACACAAAAATGTCATAACAAATTATGGGGATAGGATATCACTGATCTGTAAAAACGCATTACAAACCTCTCCATCAAAGTTCTCTCCAAAGAGGAAAATCATGTGTTTCTAACTAAATTCATCCCATTAAAGATTTTAAGGAATTTTAAAACACAAGTATCAAAGGTCCATTTTGTTGGGCTTAGTGGCATCTGCTGGTGAGGTTGCATATTGCAACTAAATAAATATCTCCTTGAAATAGTTGGTTTTGTCTGCTCCTGTAGAAACATGGCAGTGCAACATGGCAGACTAAGGAGGACCTGCTCCTGTTTTAGATATAAGAGGCTCATTGTTAAGTAATTAAAACTGATTAAAACTAAATTCTTATTTTTAAGTGATTAAAAATTGATGAAAACATGCTTGTGAATATATAATTCTCCTTTGTGCAAGATTCTACAAATAGATTCGCCTAATTCCCACACACTGGACCTTTCATCATCCTGACACAAAGCAGAGTCATAAAGAAAATTTAACATGTATGATAAAGAATTCAAGCAGTAATCAAGCTCTATAGGAGAAATATATACACATACATGTATTTTAGTTAAGGAAGATAAGAGTCAAAGTGCCAACCCTTGACTAAATGGCTTGTTTCAGAGGATATTTTTTGCAGCATGCAGTATGGTAATATACCTCTGAGCATAAAGGAAGTTCCCAGACAGGAGAGCAGACAGTTTCTGTCACAGATAAGAGCTGATGTAGATCTAAAACAATGGGCTTTTTATGGCACCGTATCTATATCCAGAATAACAAAAAAAAAAAAAAAGGAATGACTTCACTAACTTTTTAATATCACGGCTTTAAAAAATAGTTTATTGTTTGTGGCAAACAGCGGCTCTAAACCTGTCTTCATTCCCCCCCTGGATGTGGCTATTTCTTCCTTCTCATCTCACACTCCAAACATGGGCACACAAACCTCCGATCGACAGCGCTTATATTTGAGTTTATCCATTATCCATATCCATCAGCATCAATCACTCTGCCCGTAACCAGCTCCACAGCCTCACACAGGCACAGGTACACACCCACAAACACCGAAACTCAGACACACTTCACTGCCGGTGAATAGACTATCAGTGTGGTTTTTACTGGCGTGTCTGAGGCGCTGACACCTCTGCGCTCGCTCTATTGATTTTGTTGTCTTATCCTAATGAGCCTTGCGTCATCCATCACTGCTCTGCTGGTAACACTCAGGCAGCCTGGATGGCTGGAAGGACTGAATTAAGAAGGGACAGGGACTATCACCTTGCCACTAGGTATATATCAATGAGAGTTCCCTGAATCCCATTTTGAAAGGCATCAACAGTAATAAAAAAGGGGTCTCACAGCTGTTTGAGCCGTGCGATGTGAGGCTTTGGAATAGGATAAGTGCATTGTGACATGATTTCAGGCCCCTTAGCTGAGGACTCCTGACCCCTCGGGCTCTTGCCTTTAACACCTGCTTTCTTGTGTCGTGAAAGTGCTTTCAGGTTGTGTTTGCGTGCGTGTGTGTGTGTTCCGTAGGTGTCGACTAAAGTGATGATGGGGATGTTAGAAGACAGCCAGCACCCATTACTTACTTACACCTTTTGGTATACAGGCTGAGATGAAACACTTCAACTCTACTCCATTCCATCCATCTCTCCATCCACTCAGCCGTTATGAAGGTTGCCCTGCTGCTTTATGTCATCTCGGTGACTCCAAATGGTGTTTTGATGTTGCTCTCAACCCTGTGTTGATGCATTTAGAAAGGCAGCCTCTATCATCGTTCAGTGTTATGAAAGGACCCATCCTCTTTGTAGTCAGACTTAGTCTGGGTTGCACAAACAAGGATAAATATTTAAACTCGATTAAATCATTCTTAACTTTAAATGATGTTGCATCAAGCTTGATGAACTGAGATTAAAATCAAACCTCTCCTTAAACCTCATTTTAGTTTTACTCTGAACATAAATTAGATTTAATTCTGTAACACTCAGTCTTTAAACTTCAATTCAAAAGTGTTTTTATCTTAACTTTGAACCTGCACTTTGGTAGGTTTAAGTCTTAAAAAACAATGCTTTTAAAATGGTTTGAGCAATCAATCAACTTCCTTGAAGAAAGATAAGCAAAGATAAGTTTTGTCATCCTACAAAGTGCAAGAATGTACATCTTTCACCCTACACCTGCAGTCTCTAGTGCTCCATTCTAAATAAAAGTTCAATAAAACTTTCATTTTCTGTTGTAATGTCCTACATCGTACATCTTTTGTTATGACCTACATCTTATTCCAAGCTTCCTACATCCTGTGATGTCTTACATCAAATGTCTTATGTCGTACACTCTTCAAAATGGGTTCACTCTGCATTCTACAGCACCACTTACATCATATATCTTATGTTCTTCTAAATACTTCCTGCTTTGTGTCCTGTTTCCCAGAAGATTCTGTCCTCCACTCTGCATCAGAGCATCTTGAGTTCTCTATCTTTTGTTCTACATCATTTACTCTGCAACATACATTTACATCTATTGACCATCGTTCATCTTTGATCATAAATTCTGAGACACAACCAACATCACACTTTCTAAATATATTACGAGCTGAAATGTATCTACATCTGGCCTCACTTCCTACATCTGCATGCAGTCAATATATACAGGATATAGGCAGCATTTGAAGCTCCGAATTGGATGCAGATGTCTTTGCTTGACTATTGGCGCAATAACACACGCTACCACTCGAGGCTGCAAAAAAGAACCGATCCTTGATGAGAGAATAATTGTGTGTGGAAAAAAAAAAAGACCAAAAATACCCTGTCTTCAGGGGGCACTTTGGTGAAAATGACTTGTCTAATCTTATTAAACTCCAAGTGTTGCCACTATTTACTGGTTTTAAAGAGGATAAGCTACTTATGGAGTGATGGGGAATGAAGTGAAACTGTGTTGTGTGAATATCTCTCAATGTCACTCACGATATATAAGCAAACTGTTCATCCCCATGCCATGCAAGCACATCACGCACCAACACAAGCCAAATACTATAGTTTACAGTGTGTGTAAAAAGATTACACACAGGCTGTGCTGTCATGTGACTTCAGTCTGCCACAAAAAACAGTTTGTGACTTTCCCGTAACATTAGCAGGCAGGGTTTCATGCACCCTGTGGCTATCACACATCCAAATGCCAACACACACAATCAAGGAACACAAACGTACGCATGCAAAAACACTTGCGCACAAACACACACACACACACACACAGGCACCAAAGAATCCTGCAGGCTTTGGGAGAGATGCCCTGACCTCTGGTTCCCAGTCAAAGGGGTGCTGTTCACTAGCACACAACAGCACCACTGATCCCCTGTGTCCCTCTTGTAAATTTTGCTCTTTCTCCTCGTCACTCAGAAGAGCCCTGTGTTGTTTTGTGAAAAGGAGGAGGAGGAGGAGATGGGAGGAGTGGAGAGGCAGAAGAACAGAGGAGTGAAGGCACTGTCTGTGTGAGACTGCTAAATCACTATGTCTGCATGAAGGCTTGGATTGTGCATGTGCGTCTTTGTGTGTGTGTGTGTGTGTGTGTGTGTGTGTGCGTGCGTGTGCATGCTTATGTGGTGTGTGACCCTCTACAGTACATGTGTGCATTAAAAAGAGCAGAGAACAAGGGACCTTTAGTCTGGGATGGGATCCTAGACCAATGTAACAGGCCAAACACGATTAACTGCTCTAATGGACACACTTATTTTTATTATTCTGCATCGTTGCTAAAGCCCGGAGAGAACAGGCTCGGCACTACTAGCGGCCCTGCGGCAACGGCATCCTGATAAAGGAGTCTTCATCCCATCTATGTCTAATTTCCAAGAATTCACTCATTCATCCTCCCATTTTGCCGTATTAAAATGTTACCTCAGCAGGATTTTCCCTCTGTCTCGATAATTTATTCATTTAAAGTGTGCACAAAAGCTACTTATATCATTCGCGACAGTACGTTTTGCTGTGCTATGTCCATGAAATTTAATACAGTCCTTTCCTTGTTACAGATGGGAATGTGGATCTGTGCAATTCGGCTTAATGAGTTTAAATAAATCAGTGATATTGAGGGAGGAGCCACTCGCATACCCCTCCTCCCTCTCTTTAATCTAGCCCTCCTCATTAACACGGGCGTAAATATGTAAATGAGATGAGACAGCATGGAAATATCCGAGCCTATTACACAATTAACATGACTGCTTGATTAAGCTATATAGAGACTTTACAATATTGCCATGCACGTTTGTGTATATGCTGGCGCAATAAAACTCATTTAAGTGTGAGTAATTGTCTTCATTGCAACCTCATCAAAATTCTCTTCCAGTTATGTTTTTTCTCCAATTTTTGCTCAGTACTTGTTAATCGGTAGCTTAACTTTGAACCAAACACAATGACCCAAATCCAGATGTCGTACCCCAAAGCCAGATGAGCTATGTGATGCAAACTCATTGAGATTAACAACATAACCATATAATGTAACATCTAATCCCATTCTCCTCCTGATTACCTAAGAGCCAGATACCATCTAAATCTGCTCAATAATTGCAATGCAGATGATAATCAAGCGAGATGGAGAGAGAGTGACAGTAAGGGGTATCGCCAGTTTGACATGATTACAGCAGCGGCCTCCAGGGACCCATATCTTGATTTATATTAAACCATGCTCATCAAACAGAAAGCACGCATCTTTAATGCGACCGTATATCAGCCGGCGCATAAAAATCTGAGGTTCCATCAAGTCCATGAACGGTCCGTGAGGGGGGTTTGATTAAATGAAGAAAGACGAAATGAGGAAAAAATCTAAATACAGTGCTGATCAGAGAGAAAACATGAAATGACACCCGCTAAATATTTTGACACTGAAAATAAGTTGATACGACAGCCTGCAGCAGAAAAAAATGGACCTGATACACAGCAGCTGTAAATATGGCACCTAAAGGGACGACCTCAGCAGTAATCCACTGAACGATGTGAGTGGTTTCATAACAACAGAATGGAAATATGTGACTAATATCAGCTCAAAATGATTTACAAACACTTTTTATAGGGTAATTTCCCCCAAATTACAAACTTGTATTTATGGCACTGCCAGATCGAGTCATTATCTGGCAATCGGGGCACATTTTTGGCCTTTTTTGGTAGATAGAGTTAGTTTTTGTTTGTGATAACTTGAGCAGACAGATAGTTGTAGATGCGGTCTAATGAACTGGACAAATTTACTTGCCAATTAACAATTGCAACTGACATGGAAGTGCATTAAACAGGCCTAACACAAAGTATTAGCTGTGTGCAGCCAGTGTGTTTTTACTGTGTCACAAAGCTGAAAATTTGAAATTGTTTTAGGTTTTATTTTGGTTTAACTTGTTAAATAAACCCACAACAACAAGCTTGAGTTTGCCACCATCAGCTCATACTCATGTATTAAATACTGCAATGGGACACAAACTGAGATTGACAAGGAGGCACCTTAGAAGACATAACACTGGGGGATAAAGTTGACAGAGGATCACAGATGACCCAATTTTCTTCAAGGGACAACTTCATGGAAAAAAAAAGAGATGGATGATGATCACATGAAAATGTTCTTTCACATGCAACACATTAGCAGCACAGAGAAGGAACTGTGGCCTGCGCGAAAAATTCTTGCTATCAGAAAACAATGCTGCGTACTGTGTGTGCAAAGAACAAACTTTACTGTCCATGCGGAAAGAAACCGGGGAGT